>JAODLI010049140.1:0-16737 GCA_027575585.1 Percopsis omiscomaycus | reverse complement strand
CTCGCCGGCTGGCTACGGCTGCCACAGGAAGACGTAAACGTCAGCACTATGCTCTTATGTGTGAGCAGGAGTGCACCAAGACCATTTTCTCTCTATCTCTCTCTGTCTCATGCCTTTATCCACTCTTTATCATTTCCTCTCAGTACAGCTGCTACGGTATAGTAGTCTGCTACCATTCATTAATCAGTTTAAAAACACCACATAGAGGGGCTTTTGATCTTGATTTGATTATAGAGCATTTGATTATAGAGATCAATAGGCATTTGCTTTCATTATAGAGCATAAAAGCAGAAAAAATGTCTTTAAACAAGCTAAAGAAACTATTTAAAATCCTAATGGCCTCACTGTCAGAAGCTACAACCACAACAAGGATGCTGAAAACTCAATTAAAAAACAAATGCATACAGTACACCGTGTCTGATCTCAGCGTACAGTAAACACACGCTCTGTGTAGGTTCAGTACTAGACACTATGGTAAACTTGATTGTATACCCGTTTTTCCTTCTCTTTAAACCCACTAAAGTGGAGCTGTATCGCTGAGATTTATTAGTTTATAGTTGAGCAGTGCACCTCGCTCACAGACAAGCTACACGGGCCTACAGTGCCAGCCCTAACAGGCATTCATTATACCAATGCGGCTGTGCTCTAAGCCTGGTCGGGGGGAGAACACTGTTTTTTCCTCGCTACACGCTGGCTCCAGAAAGGCAATATAGAACTTCACCTCTCTCCTGTCAGCCAGGTGTGGGCTCGCGGGTCAGGTGCAACTGCTAGTTATCTAGAGAAGAGGCCTGGTGAATTTACACTTTTGGCTAACTTCCAAGATAAGGAACCCCTATAATGACAGACTGAGACAGAGAGAAGTGTGGAGGATTACACGTGGAATGCTAAGAGTTAGGCATTATTGGTCATTACTGACGATAATCCACTTAAACGTGGACAACACTAACACTTTGATTGGAATACATTTTCTTGTGTGGACACCGTGTCACATGCTCACGGATTAAGACTGTGCTTAAAATAACTGCTAAGGAAAATGTGTTCTCGCAGGTTTGTTGGGCTTCCTAATTGGCAGCGGATGCGCTTGTTCCCAGGTAAAAAGAGAACCAGTCTCCCACAAGTACATCTGAGGGGAGCCATTAGTTCGACTGGTGTCTGTTCACTCGTCCAGGCGTGACGACTGAAATCCCAGACACCACTGACCTAATTTGGAAGAGATTGCATTTTATAGAGGACAAAATAGTTATAAAATAGCAAAAAACGCCATTTTACTACTACAATGTGTGAGTGAGACCAACTACATAGATGCCACGTTTGCTAAAAAGGCTTGGAAATGGAGGTCATTGTTAACAATGGCGGCTGCTACTCAAAAATAACTAAGCAGTGGGTACAGGAATTGGATTTGAGGAGAATTTACCTTCACTTCAACCAAGGTCTTACTGGTACTGTGCAACTTTACTAAAGCACTGTACTGCAGGGTAGATGCCTTGCTCAAAAAGGGAGGAGAGCCAGATATTGCCTGCCAGGTCCAGGGTCCATGAGTGGCAAGTAAACCGCAAGGTCTTCCTTATTTTTAACCTAAGACTACAAACCTTCCCTAGGAAGTCTGCTGGCATTTAGAATCATGCCTTGCTTTAAGATGGACGTAGCAACAAAATAAACAGCAGTAAAATGAACTCTGGGATCCCTAGATGTTTTATCCACCAACTGACCCCTGTTGAGAAACAATAGCAAATCTTATTGTTGCTGTAAAAGCACACAACCGTGGCAGATGCATTCGGTTGTCACGCTCCCAGAGTTAGCCAAAGTGACAGCCTACATAATGGGATATCACCATCCCGAGCCTCATCCAAAACAAATCCTCCTTTCCCAACATCCGCCTCTGCACAGCCTCCCATCCATAAACCCATAAGGTTTCAAAGTAACAGGCAGATAGAACAATATCCTTTCATGAAGGGAAATTGGGGCTGGTTAGAAAAGCATTGTATGAATTGTATTAACAAGCCTGCTTAGCAATATGAAAAGCACAAGAGACAGGGGGCAATAACCTGGAGGTAACTATGTATAATTCAATCTACAACAGAGGTCATAAGCAGCGAAGGCTCAGGTGTACCAAAAGGCAAGGTTGTCTTTACAATTTAAGAAAAATGAACATGAATCTCGCAGTCGCTGACCTGAAAAAAAACAGGCGCAGGTGATAAAGCGGCATCAAGCAATATTTGTCACTCTCGCCTTGGCACAATGTGGGAATGTATTCCCAGCTGATTGATTGGGAAATTTTCAGCCACAAGTTATGGCCTCAGGAGTGCAGGGATGAGTCAAGATCGTTTGGGGTGTTGTTGCAGGAATAATGACACAGGTGGATGTCAGCGTAAATCAGCCAGCGCCAGGCCTCACCCCCCCAACCCCCCTTGAATTTGTACAGACAAAGGGAGAGAGAGAGAGATTTACGTTCCCACTGGCTGCGACTGGCTTTTCTCATGCTTGTTTAATTAACATTTATATTGCCATGATGATGACATTTTGCTGCTTCGGTTTGTTGTCATGACAGCACAGGCAGGAGTACTGAGGCTTAATTACCTCTCAAGCATTTGACAAAAGTGAGCGATATTAAAATTAAACATCTGACATTGTAGAGATCATTACTTGGATGGATTGTAGCCTACTTCCATGGAAAACTTATGTCTTAAAAGTATTGACGTAAATCTGCCATAACATGATATGGTCAAGGTCTTACATGGCATTAATGTTGTTTTCTCTTTGGTACTTTCACTGTTTATTATTTATTGAGCTCAAATATGACATTTTTTTGTCACAGTTCAGAGGATTTGTTATAAAACATGAAACTGGTAAACTTGTCAATATTGCTGTCTGCCTTTTAAGTATTTAGCTTACATGTTCTTTGCTGACAGCAAAACCAATATACATTTTATCCATGCACAACTGACTGATTAATGTGTACATTTCCACCCAAAACAGAATGTCAAAATATCGAACAATGTTCGTTCCATGCCATTTATCTCATGAATGCGTCTCTTCTCAATCTCCGTCTCTCCTCACCACTGATGTTTTTTGACAGCTCACTGAAAAAAAACTCTGCCATAGAAAATATTTCAGGCAGAGAGAGTTACGGCTGCCTGCATCCTTACAGCAGTGTGGTGAGAAAGCACAGTAACAAGCACACAGATGGCACTAGGTACGCTTACCCAAGGAATACGCCCACCCGCATGATATCAGCCGGAAGATTTTAACTCCAGACTCACCGCGCCACGGGAGGCTTAAAGCAGACCAGTTCTGCTGCATTATTTATCTGCAGGAACATGTCACTGACTCCCTGTTTGACTTCCATTCGTGACCGGGGTCCCTCGGTATTGGTCCGATGTGCAGAATAAAGAAGTGGTTTTGCTCCCATCAGAAATACGAATGTTTGAGTAGATATTTACTGGAACGCAAGCTGTCTGGCACAGACCTGTAGTTCTCCAACTTGAATCAGAGCTCACACGGGGGTCTGTGAATAAATGTTTAATCATTTGGTCCATTGTCACCATTTCGCAGAGCTAAGACATAAGATGTTTTAGTTCAATTTAATATTAAATGCATGTGTCTGTTTGTCTGTTGACAGACAAAAAAAGGTAGTTTGACTTTAAGTGCCATGTGACGTAACATACGCCAATAGGGACAAAAAAATGTTTTCAGGCCTGATTCTTCAAATATCAATTAGATTTGATTTGCAAGTTTAATCTCCCAATTTAGTTTGCTGCAGTGTGAAAACACTACCCATCATTGCACAGATGAGTTGTGCTGTTGATAGAGCACAGGCTGAGAATCCATTACCAAGAAACCATTTGCTTTTCATTGCCTAGTAATCATTTGATACTTTGAATGAGAGATTGCTTAATATAGGAGGTACTCCAGTGATAATGGCAAAATATAAATCTTTCATTACTTGCTATCTATCACCAGCATGCTCTACTCCTGCTGTTATTTCTCCTCTCTCTCAGATCACCCCACCCCTTTGTCGGTGCTGTAGCCTTTCCATGACACTAATACAACGCCGCTTCCCCTTTGTATCTCGTGGGAAAACCAAATCAAGTGTGCACATTGTGGCATCTCCTTTCCCCGCTCCCCAGTATCTCTGCATGCTTGGCAAGCTGCATATGCAGATGCCTAATAAACACACAGAAGGAAAAGGTACGCGGAGCGTTCGGGGAGCTGCGGTTGCTTGGGTGTTGAGGGACGATAAGCTCTCAGAACAGAACGATGAATACCTAAATATCTGGGGGAAATTGCAGACAATGGCTGACAACAACCAACCTTGCCTGCCTGCTAGAGGATGGCGGGGCCCGAGGGGATTCATATCCCACTCCCTCGTGGATGAAGAGAGAGGCACAAGGATAGTAAGGCCTCTGACTAGGTTGCAGTGGAAGTTAAGGTGGAGGGATAAGCATTTTCCACAGGCACCAGGCAGGGTTTACATTATGCACCATTTAGTCACGGCGTATTTACGGAGTCAGTGCCATGGCGATACATGGGGACACCGTGGCCAGGAAGTAACATGACGGGTGGCAATAGGCAGCAGGTTGTCGTACGCCGTCACCACACTCGCATCCCAGGGAGTAAGCCTGGTGTGATGTGATCATACTGTGTCGCAGAATGTGGTGTGAGTGGACAGCCAGTCTGCAAAGAGACTCCTTAAACTCACCTCAGAAAGACGGAGGGTAAGAATAGAAGCAGAGATGCTCCGTCTGAGGGGGCACAGTTAGACTTTTTTCTCCATTTCAATTCATTAGAGACCTTCTTTTTTACAAATCCTGTCCAGTTTTCTGACAGGAAAAAAAAACTGCTGATATTATCTACCTCTTATCTAGCTGAATCACCTCTATACCCCCATGTACGTCAACACAAATAACTCAGAACAGGTGTAAAGAAGCTGTTCCTAGCTAGTGAAACCTTTCAGCTTTTAATAAGTGTATTTAATAAGTACATTACCCGGGTGGAGTGAATATATTGAGTATTCCACCATGGAATTGACACCTTGTTTAAACCGCTACATCGTTCCAGCATCGAGTTGTATGCTGTCCACCCCGCCCGCATCACCTCGAGATGGCATAGCAAAGCATATACATACACAGGTGCATCTGCAGGTGCATCTGTCGGCATAAGAGCCCTCGACCAGACACAGCTAGTGTGAACACAGCAACAGTGTTAGCTATACCGCTCCGCTACGTGCTCCTTATTAGGCAACCCACATTTAAAAAGGGACAAATCCCATTACCACTGGCTTTCACGTTACCAGTTGACAGTAACCAGGATGTAATTTGTAGCCAATATTAAATGTAGACGTAGGATTTATCATGGTCATAACATCATTGCCTTTAGGCCCCCCGTGGTTCTACCTGGGGCTGCAATAAAAGTTCTGTGCGCCCACCACAACCCCCCCAAGCATACATCCTTCCATCACAGCAGAACATTTGTGCCTACTATTAAAACCCAGTCTTTCTTGGAACTGATTAATGTATTCCGAGAGTGACTGTAACTATGCAATAGGTTACAGCAAGTGAAGATCTCCCTAAAGACAGAGGAAAAGCAGGAGAAGGGTGTGTGACAGCCGTAGCGTGTTACCGAGCCGTCTCCGTAATTAACATTGACACGTACAGTACTTGTTGGCAGAGCAAAGGAGCTGTAATGTTTCAAGCCGCCCCCCACCACCCTTACTGTGCAAGTGCATACTGTAGGTATAACTTATTTCACAGCATTCAGTATAGTACGGATCCCAAACATACAGTACCATACACAACGGAAGCTTCGCAGATGGCCATAAATAGTATTGATATTCTAGACAGAATTATTATTAAACATGTAAACAATCAGCAAAGCATAGATTATTGGGTAAAAGATAAATGCATCTGAGCCGCATGGACTGTAGGTTTGTGTAGAAGTATGTTTGGAAGTGGAACCACGGGGCACAGATGCTCACAAAGACACACTACACACTAGATAAATGGAGATGAATTCTCCCCCATTTGCATACTGTATGACTACGTCCTCGTAGCCGAGACAATCAGCAGCCAGCTGCATCTGCAACAGCGTCACCGAGAGCTGGGCTGCCCCGCTAAACACACAACATATCTAGTGTGATGATCTAGTGTCACTGATTGCAAACCTTCCATTTTAGGAAGGGTATTTGCATTGTATTGTACCTCTAAATCAGTGGTTCTTAACCTGGGTTCGATCGAACCCCAGGGGTTCGGTGAGTCAGTCTTAGGGGTTCGGCGGCCCTTGGCATTCATTGGCTGCAGGTGATCACACAACATTAAGAAGGGTTCGGTGAATGCGCATATGAAACTGGTGGGGTTCAGTACATCCAACAAGGTTAAGAACCACTGCTCTAAATGTCATGAAAATAACTAGCGAGCAAAGTATTGTGTTTGGATTTGAGCTGAAAGCACGCTATTTGACAAAGCGCATGCACATAAGCCCCTATGGATTCCCCATCAATGTGGCCATGGTGCGGGGACCTATCTTTGCGTTTACTCAGCCTCCCTCTAGCCAGATATGAAACACTACTTCTTTAAGTAACCCTGAAACAACAAACAACAACTGTGGGTGTCAGCTTCTCTGCCCCATTTCTAGGAAGGAAGGTGAAAAGTTTCAGCTCTTTATTTCGCGTCAGTGTACAGTGTTGTATTTAAGGCTCAGCCTTAATGGAGTAAGACCTAATCTAGTGACCAGGCTAATGTGCTGTGCTGACAGTGGGATTTCAGTGGTTTACATTGCTGATGCCATTCTTTTGTGGATGGCTGTTTAGTCGAGGATTATTGTCTGTAAAGAGTGTTTTGTATTTTTCCATATATATTCTTTCCATACACCCCCCTCCCCACACACACACACACACACACACACACACACACACACATACATATGACAAAATTAGCTGATTTAGTCTAATAAGTGAGCGGGAAGTTTTGGCATCTCGCCCAAGGTTGCTTCACCAAGGTGACATTGCTGTGGGGACATTGCTGTCACTTTATGGTTTTAGTAGACCCCCTTAACCCTCTGGTCACCTTCCACTCAACCCACCCCCCCACAAACCCTGTTGTCAAACATCCATTCTACAGTCTATCCTACACTGCACTGTGCATGCCTTGGATGTCACGGCATAAAAGCCTTTCAGCAAGCATCTCCATCAGCATGCTGAGGTCACCCCTCGGGGTAACTGTCTGGGTGTGTGTTGGGGGGGGGGGGGGGGGGGGGTGTTAAATATTCTTCCCTCGGGGCATTCACAATACAAGTGCTGCATTTTAGCAATATTAGCTTTGTGCATTAGCAAGCGCAATGATGTAGTCCATCATTATTTCATGACACCATCAGTATGTATTTACATCAGCTGAAAGTATGGGTGGCAAGCCACGTCTTAGTGAATAAGCACATCGGCAGACATTATTTAGTCTGCTGTGTGAGCTCAAACGGCTCAATGTTAGAAACCCTCCTTGTAATATATTCATCAGGAACATTGCATTTAAAATTATGTCTTGTGTTGGCCACATATTGTTGGTACAATTATTGAATCCCCTGTTTTTGCATTCTGTGCATTATGCTGTATATATTATTTCTGCATCACGGTGAAAACATAGAGCCTAGAATGATCCTCTTCTCGGTGGTTCTACTGTCACCGCTGTGTGGAGGTGAACAGTGGAGGTAAGGTTGTGCGATTGTATCATTTACCAGGGCATTTTTCAACAAACAAAGGAGATTATTTAAATTATGTTACATTTGTGTACGATTATTTTGGGTGAAAAAGGCCAATACAATTTTTATTTATATTTTCCATCAGCTTTTCCATTTTTTTTTTATCAAATAGGAGTACACAAGTGCAGACACGGTTTGTATTTATTACATTCACAGCGCAGATGTTTGTTTAGATTTTTTTATTAAAAGAACCTGTAGGACATTTATGTATTGACATTACCTGTATATTTATAAATTAACAGGAACGCAACTGCAAGCATTAGGCTATACAGTACCTTGTCTTACGCAATTTCTTTCGGAAAAACAATGTTTGGTTGGTTTCTTTTCAGTTAATTGGGACAGAGTTTTTACCAGTAAACGCTCTCTTCAAAATGCAAGCGTGTCACGGACTGTGCGGTTGAGTGGAGTTGCTCTCGGTGAGACACTCTCCCAGGGCGCGTCCTACTCTTTCAAGTCCATGTCTCGTGTCGTCTGTTCATGCCTTGGCGGATTCCAGCCTTAAGACACTGAGAAGGAACGACCTGCATTGTGCCATTGCATACTGGGGTTCTAATGCAATTGTAAGCCCAATGTGTTTGATGGATTTAAAGACATAACATGGTACTAAGCTCTGCACCTACACGCCTGCTGAGATGCTATTCCAATATTTCAGCCAGCGGGCAATAAGCAGAACCTGGCTGGGTAAGGCACGTGTGCGGACACCCCCATGCGCACCCAGTTCCCATCATCACAGGACGCCAAACAATAGAGCAACCCTTTTGTTGTCAACTGATTACTGTTGGGATTTGCCGTCTTATTCTGCTTCAGTTGGCAGTGAGGCTAATGGAGGGAATGCATACAGGCAGGCTGGAAGGCATGCTGGCTGCCAGCTTGGACCTGACTAAACAGATTTTGTCACCAGCGGTGACAGAGGTACAGTGTCAGTCCAGCTTGCGCTTTACTTGGAAAGGATTCATTCATTGCAAATGTGTCCAAATAACGGTGGTGTAATTTAGTCCAGCTTGGCTGCGTGGGTATTTGCATTATAGAGGGAACAGCAGCGATATTGGAACCGCAGGATTGGTGACAGAAAACATACAGTTCTTAGCTGGAAGGAGCACAAGGAAGCTAAGTCTTCAATAATGCAAAGTTTTGTGTGTGTGTGTGTGTGTGTGTGTGTGTGCGTGTGAGTGTGCGTGTGCGCGCGCAAAGACTGCTTATGTATAGGCACATCCAGCCAGTGCTGGATTAAATTGTATGGAAAATATTGATGAAATAGCCCTGGAGGGGCAGTATCCTGTTATGTTTTAATCAATAATTGAACCATCTTTTATTATTCTCCTTTCTTCCTCACTAGGTTCATTTCCAGGAATGTATAGGTCAAGTCTCAAAGTAAATACTTACATAACATAACATTTATTGCAGTATTGAGATAGGATTTAATTCCAACCCAATACACATGAAGATTGCTTGTGGGGGGGAGAGGGGTAAATTTGTTGGTTTTTTTTGCTTATCTTTTTCCAATTTCACACACTTTGGCTTTCTGGACATGTGCTAGCTGACAACTACATAACAGTTATGTTTTTAATCTTCCGATGCGGAAAATGAGGGGGAAATAAAATTTTCATTAAGCATGGAGACAGGAGACACGGGGCAGCAGTTAAACTAAACACAGAACGCAGCTCATCTACAAGAAGCAAAATTGCAATTCGAAAGGTTCAATTCCTTCTCTTGTATGTCAAATCATATTTAACTACAGAGGTTCAGTCAAAGACCAATGATCTCCTGAGAACTCTGCTTTTCATCCATGCAAACGAGGCGCAGTCGCAGCAGAGAAATAAACGTATTCAATAGAAAAGCAAGAAGCATTCTAGGCATTCTCGGAAATCTAAGCTAAGAAACGTGTGGGGGAAGTCTCATTTGATGTGGGCGGGGATGAAGGGGGCAGTATTCCTACCTATAGCACATCATCAACCCCCTGTCTACAGCGGTGAGCCGAACACATTGCGAGTCATACTGAATGGAACCAACTGGGCTTTTAATCCAACCAATGCACCGCACACCCCTTCGCCCCAAATCCTCTCCTCCATACAGCGATGTGGGATAATACCTTTGGAGCTCGACAGTCACAGCGATAGGGAGATTCATAGCCAGCCTTTACTGAGACAGGCCAAGCTGCTTATCGGGACCACTATCACCGTCGGCCTAGGAAGAAGAGGTGACGTCAGCCTGCCTAGTTGATCTTGAAGCAAGAGCGGGTAACAACAACTCTTTGGGCAACATTGCTGGAGGGTAAGGGTGAACATCTGCTATTACATGGGAACCCAGCTCGAGGCTTTAGGGAGACCTATGACACTCCGCCCTCCAGCTCTTCAGCGCAGAATGCCAGATTTGATGACCTTGGAGCCGGTGAGGGGCTGGGGTGCCAGGTGGCGAGTGGAGGTTGCCAGGTCTCAGACATGCCCCCCATCAAAGCGGAGCTTGGCGGCCAGGCGGCAGTCGTCACTCCCCCTCCCCCCACCCCTTATCAGACCTGAGTCAACTCAAGCAGCCATTACCTGATTTAAAAGCAGAGCGGGGGGGGCTGTGCTATGAGGACATAGCACAGCCCCCCTGCTCTGAAAACGTCATCTAATTAGTCCCTTAATGATTTACGATCCTGCTGTGTGCATGCCAGTACATTGTCATCATAAATAAATGAAAAAGATGAATAGATAAGAATGGCATTATGCTGGACTACGCACCGTTGCTCTGCATACTTGTTGACAGACAGAGATAGTCTAAGGTCATGCCACTGCAGTACCCACTATTCAATAAATAAGCAATTATCATCAGCTCTTCAGAGGGTTTTTCCCCCCCTAAGAAAAAAGGATGTTTCTATCAACAGTGTGGGAAAAAATAAATCCTAATTCATTAATGCATTGTGCATTTGAAAATCATTATTTCGACCAGCAGGGCAGATTGACTACAACACAATATAATCTATTGGCCCAAGGGAAATTTGCCAGCACACAAAACAATGTGATTCATATAGAACAATGGGAAACATCCCACACATGCAATAGTAAACACTGAAACAATGATCATTTCAGTCAGTAACAGAGTGTGTGGAGGGGAAAAAAGGTCAGTATGTAGTGGCTGTCTTCAAATATTAAGTCCTAAATGGTAAGCATTTTAAAACAAGCTCCCTGCAGGGAGAGATATTGTCACTTCTGTATAGATTATTGTAGAAACATAAAATGATTAGCAGCCTAGAAGCTGCACAGCACATGAAGAGGGTGCTCAGTGCCAAGACGACGTTTGAAACTGGATCTTCATGTTCCATCTTTCCGACAGCCATTCCGAGATCGTTTCTAGAAATAGAAAGGACGCGGGATTATGGCAGCCACTTTCACTCGTTCCAACAGTCGTAACACTTGATGGCTAGATCCGTTTGCGGTGCAGACCAGTACGAGAAAGAGCATGTGAGGGGTCACTGTCACTGCTTCTTTAATGTTTTTTGGCCACACTTCCACCCCTGTTCTTTAATAGCTTGTTCATCATAGGCGAGTTTGGCTTGACGGACGGACGGCGGTTACAATGGCCTCAGGGGGTTGAGAGGTTCTCTGCAGCATTTTGTGGGACTGTGTAAACACGGGTTGTAATTGATTGTAACTGAGGTAAAATGTCACAAAAGGCATTTAACGTCCGGGCTACACTGGAGGAGTCAAGTAAGCCGAAGGGTCACGTGGCTGTATGGAGAGAAATGGAGTTGTGTGTGTGTGTGTGTGTGTGTGTGTGTGTGTTTGGGGGTGGGGGTTAGAGTGGGTGTTGCAGATTCCCTTTTATTGACCAGGGTTGCGAACCTCAAATCTACTGCCCCCTGTTACATCGTGTGTTTTCCTGTTTAGGGCATTGCCGGCTTTGCCGTGATCGTGACATTAATCATAGCTGCAAGTGCTGGGTGAACACCAGGGCTTGGGGCAAGAGGGTTCAGTGACTCCCCGCACTGAGCAGGTGAACTGTTAGCAGGGATGAGAGCTATTGTGGGCAAACAGGTCACTGCAGGGGAACACTGATCCGGGCAGGAGCAACCAAGGCAGGCTTGTGTACGCTGCATTTGCGAAGGCAGAATAAAAGGTCAAAATGAAGGGAACAAATACGTTTTCGGTGTGTTTGTATGTGTGTATGTTTGTGGAGGGGGGGAAACTAGGGCAGCAAAAGGACACTGTAGGCCTTGTGCGTGTGTGTGTGTGTGTGTGTGTGTGTGTGTGTGTGTGTGTGTGTGTGTGTGTGTGTGTGTGTGTGTGTGTGTGTGCAAAGATGTATTCTTAGTCAGAAAGATATGCACTGGCAAAGGATATTTGCCACATTCACAACACCTGTGAATCTTCCCTCATACTACATATGTATTTAACAGACAGTGTTCTGTACTCTTAGTTTCTGAGAACAGTGAAGTAATGCATTAACTGTTGTCAGTTAGCCCACAGCAAGAGGGACGGCAAACGTGCAACAGCAAAATGCCAGGCAACCATTACAGCTGATACCTGAAACAGAAATAGAAACCTCTGACGTTCCTCCACATTTGCGGATTTATTTGTTGGATTGAAAAGCACCATCGTAGTCCTCACATATAGTACAGGCATTATTCGACATGACCCCACACAAATTGCAACAGAAACACTTTGAACTGTTCTAGTCTTATAAATATATACATTATAATATAACAAATGTCCTAGAAATCTAAGTGATGGAAAGTACTGACAAATACTGAAATCAAATCGGTGATGCCACAATTTACCATTGCCACTGTTGTGAATTTACCACACTTCTAATGAAAAGTTATTAATAATTAATATTTCCTACTTTTCATAATCCTTGACATTAGGATTGACCGTGTTCGAGTGGAGCTTTGGACTGTGACGTACAGTAGTGGGAATTTCCTGAAGCAGTTGGGGTGAGGGGTTTACCCGTCATGCTCCAAGGCTGGAATTGACAGACAGTTCTAGGGATATCTTCTTCGTCAGTGTGGTTGAACCCCGACTGATTCACTGTCGCAGACTTGCCACAACACAGTTCTAAGAATCTTCACCTCAACTTAGCGTGAAGCCTGCAATAGCGTTTTAATATCTGAATTCTTCAAAAGACTGAATAAGACTGTTTCCTTTTAGCGTCGTCTTAGTAGAGACCGCCCTGTTTCCTTTGTCCTGTTAAGTAAAATGTACATAACCTGGGTAGGCCACTATACAACATACAGTATTTCTGCTTAATTCCTTTCAACCCAGGTCCAAACACTGTTACCACATCAAAGTTCAACATTCCAATGCAAACATTACTTCCAGATGTACACCAACAAAGCATCCATTCGTAAGCCATGAGAAACAACACAGCAAATATATGGATTACCCAAATGTGAATATATATAATTACCTAATCATAATTATAATGAAAATATTGTTAAGTTACATTTCACTCCTACGGGTGCTTTCCTAAATAACATTCAAGCGAATACGCTACATTGGTGTGTGTATAGTACTAAAAATATGTTTTGGTAAACATATAGTCTTCCTGTCGGTTAACTGTGTTTCCTACTTAAATGAGAGAAAGTCTTTTGCAGAGAAAACAGGCCATGTCTGTAAAAAAAAATTCACATCTCCTGTTGCCCACAATCCATAGACATTCAACATGGCTAGCCTATTTCTCAATCTTTCTGGATATCTAAGTTAACTTCTGTTAACCTTGAGAGAGAGAGAAAGTGAGAGGTCACAGGGTACCCAGCAGAACCTGGTACTTGGTTTTAGATCCAGTTTGCATTGTTGTCGGTCAACTTGTATTAGGGTTTTGGACCCTGTGTTCGATCAAGGTGTCATTTCAGTGTTGTTTTTAGTGAGCAAGAGGGGGGGTTTACTGCCATTAGGTGTAGGGAGGAAGTCCATTGGGGATTCCCGAGCTGAAGTGTATGCGTCAAGAGGTCAGATGCCCCTTAAATGTGTCCTTGTGTGTATCGGCGCCGGTTGTCTGGCCGACGTGTGAGATAGTTCCCTTATCTCGCCTTGAAGGAGAGAGAGAAGAAGGGGAGGGGGTTTGCCTGATGGTTCCACTACACCACCCACGTCAAAAAATGGATTTACGCATGTCTCCTTGTCTGATGTCCACACAAGGGGTTCAGTACTGATCACAATCAACCAGAAACTGTGTTTTACATGAGACTTGGGGCCCTATTTTAACGACCGAAGCGCACGGCCTAAAGCGCATGGCGCAAGTGCATTTAGGGCGTATCCAAATCCACTTCTGCTAGTTTAACAGCGGAAAAAATGGTCGCAGCGCCAGCCGCACGACTCAAACTGCTGTACTCTCTTAATGATTTATGGGTGTGTTTTGGGCGCAACATGCATCCAAATGTGGAGGAACGCTTGCACCTTGGCGGATTGATATTGGGATGCCGCATTTGGCAAGTAGTAAGAAAGAATGCTTCTCTGCAGAGGAAATGGTTACACTGATGATGACCAGTAATATTTAAGTTTTACCACGACTTATAATAAACATTTGTCCGATTTTCTGTTGTAATTTGTGCGAGGTTCACACCTTTTTCTCACAATATGCCTGTACTAATAAATCACAGACTCTTATTCTTTGTTAAATCTCTAACCTGGACTATGCCAATCACAAGAACCCGCTCTACACGCTGTGAACTCCCATTCAGCTGAAGCTGAAGAATGGGTTCCAGAGAACCACGGCTGACACACAAAAACTGGTTCGGCTTAAATAATGTGTTAAGAACGTAGAAGTAGGTATTACTAGGTATTCCTAGGTTTGCTTTAATTATCCCCTTAACATTTCCCACATGAATGGAAACCTGGCTACGCTGCTATGAAGGGCTGGCCACTCTTCCTATTCAGTCATAATGGGCCACCATCATAATAATATGCCATTCTGGTAATGGGCCCAACTGGCTATTGTTCCTAATAGGATTTGATTGGTCCCGAGAGTCTCAGATCTCAGATTTATTGGCCTCGGTAACAGTCCCGTGTCCCTGACTCGAGGCCCAAATTACCTGCAACTCTCTCTCCCTCACACTCAATCCCGCTTTTGCTTATTAGACTGAGCACAAAGGAATTATTTCTCCGCCGTTTGGTTCTGCAAGCGGTGGGAGGCCGACTAGAGGAGAACAGCCATGGCAGACTAATCAGCTGAGCAGAGAGGAGAGCAGAGTGGCCGCCAGTGTGGCACTACGAATAGGTCTGGCTGTCCTGGATTGAACTCCACAAAAGGGAAGGGGATACGTCACGCAGTCCAGCCCACGCACTTTTAAATGACTTTAAATCAACTTTAAATCAACTTCATCGCTTGCCATCCTCTCCACATACTCCACTCTATGTTGCCGCTCATTTACTCATTCAACCTTTTGTTCTGTATTCCTTGTTTATAGCACAGACTGTATAAATAAGTGGACAAACCCTCCGTGACGTCACCCATTAATTTTCTGGAGAGCGGCTTTGAAGTGTGCTGGCTCTAGCCGTCGCCATCTTGGCAATGCCTGACTCCCGCCTAACTCCCGGCTATGTATTATAATTGATGGCTTAATATACTTTCAACTGATGGGTTATAAAAAATTCACTCCCCGTACAGTTGTCATGAACGGGTAAACTAGCTATAAAGACCAAAACCGTGTTTTTTTCTGCTGTAAATGTGTACATTTTAACATGGGGGTCTATGGGGATTGACTCACTGGCCAGTCTCAAGTGGCCATTAGAGGAACTGCAGATTTCTGCACTTCCGCGTTGGATTCAATTTTCAGCACCGGAGGTTGCCGCTTGGTTTATAGTCATAAACAGTCAACCCTGGTGCTGTTGCCCCCCCCGCCTCCACCGCTTCATCTACCTCTAGTTCCATCCTGTTGTCTGTCTACCGATCCGTCACACGCCTTTTCCTAGTAGCCCCACCCACTCCAGTTCCTGTCCGTTCATGCCTTCATCCCTCCCTGCCCTCTGTAATGGCCCCGCGTCTCTGTTGGCTCCATCTGTCAGGCCCCCGTGAAGGGCGCAATGCCCGCTGGTCAGCCAGGACCTCGGAGCTGCCACTCTGGCCACTGGACTTAACGCGCTGACATCTGCGTTGCTGGGGTCACACACCCGCACACACACAGTATGCACACAGAGAGACGCGCGCGCACACACACACACAGGCATTGTCAGCCAGATGGTTGTGTCATGCATATGCATGCATACAACTACGACACAGCCACACACACAAACACATACACACACACACACACACACACACACACACAGTATATGTGCAGAAAGACTGATTTGTTTGTTTTGTTTATAGAACATAATATGTATAGCTGTAAATTAGGCCATTTTTACTCTGGCCAATAAAACATTTGCCACAGATTTCTTCTGTCCTTATAGATCAGTAGACTTGATGTCTGATCCGTCCATTTCAGCCTGTACATAATGGAGCTCAAATCCAGTTTATCAAGCTTTTTAGAGTCACATACCTCTTTTTAGCTTTATCTTTCTGTTTTACTTTAAGGTTTTTTTGTTGTTTTTTAGAATTGCACTTAGATACTAATTAGATAAACTGCATTTAAATTATGTTTTGTTTTGTGAGTGCTTTTAGAATTGGATGAACCTCTTCATATAAAGCATTTCCTCCTTCTCCTCTGTTGTTGTTGCGTGACAGTTTAGCTTCCTTTCCTAATCGAAGACCTGGCAGTCTTCATTGAGTAGCCTACTTTGTCTGCCTTACGCTGAAACCCAATAGCCTTGATGGGTAAACCTGGGTCGGCCCTCTGGCTCCACTGCTATGCAGTTTTAAGGTGTACATGCAACAGTGGGCAGCAAAAACACATGCTTTCACATTAGTGCATGCACGCACACAAGTTAAGCCAATCTTATTCTAAATGTCAGGGTATTGAGGGAAGCTGGTTGACCTTGAGTTGTGAGAAAATTGAGGAATTTGTGTGTGTGTGTGTGTGTGTGTGTGTGTGTGTGTGTGTGTGTGTGTGTGTGTGTGTGTGTGTGTGTG
>JAODLI010049119.1:0-16741 GCA_027575585.1 Percopsis omiscomaycus | reverse complement strand
TGTGTGTGTGTGTGTGTGTGTGTGTGTGTGTGAGAGAGAGAGAGAGAGAGAGAGAGAGAGAGAGAGAGAGAGAGAGGCTTTACAGTATACAGGATGTGCTAATGTGTATATTATTGCGTATTGCGTGTATGACGATGGCTGACAGAAATCAGTTTCCAACAATACTCTCTTACGTACAGTATCCCTGCTGTCTGTCACTACTTCTATGTCGAGGAGAAATTAATACAGGCCTCGTGACATGAATATCCAAGGCAATATTAATTACACTTCACCGGAAATGCCAATTCCAAGTACAGTATAGCATCTTTGGCAACAGTTTTTCCCTTGTTTAACCTTGACCAAGGGACCTTGGCATTTTCAATTCTAGTTAGATGTCTAAAAGGTTCACAATGTATTTAGGTGTCATATTTTTTTATACTTTTGTAAAAGGTATATAAAACTTAAAAATCCACAAACAAGGTACACCATAACCTAAGGCATCTCGAGAACCACTAGACATTTTGACACCTTATGTTGAAAAGTAGATCTACGAAATAATAAATAAAGGAGCTGGGTGAATTTTATACTCGTGGCAGTTCTAGAGACACTTGGACCAAGAAGTAAAAGAACAAAATCATTCCCCCCTCGCCACAGAAAAACTCGGAAACATTGTTTCCAAAAGTAACTGGCATCTAAAACACACAGGAACCGATCCAGTGGGGCAGGTGCTGTGCTAGGTATTCATGTTTGAGCTTTGCCAAACTGAGAGAAACTGAAGTTTATATTTAGCCTTTCTGCTGGGGCTTTCAAAGGTCTTTTCAAAATAAGATATACCACCTGTATACACTGTGTTCTATACTTTACAATGGGAAGTGCTCTGAAACCTCTGTGAAAGATTAACTTTGGTGACACACAACAACACCGAGAAGCTACATCTGCTAGCTGCTGTGTGCTTTCTGCACGGCTGAAAATTGTTAACCAATCGGAGACCAGGATTGGCCAATTTAGAGGGGTGGCTGACCAGCTGGTGCATCCCTAGAGTGTACCTTTGAATGAAATAGGTTCCAGGTCCTGCCACGACATCCACTAATGTATCTTTTTGAATGTCATTTCAAGGCAGTATGCCTCGGTCTGCTCAAATACCGCTAAATGTGTCGAGTCATCGGGTTAGTAAGACAGTCTCCTTCTCAGTCCCACCTTAGCTCACCACTCCCTCTAGAGGCAGGTCGGGTGGTGCGCTACTTTGGGTTATTATAATGGTTTTGTTCCTGGAATAATACGAGTTGGTACTCACAGGAGGAGGAGACGCGTCTTCTCCAGCCCAGGCAGTCCAGTCCGATGGGGGTGCTCTGGGAGAAACAGTGGGCCTTGAGGGGGATCCCCTGAAAAGCCTCCATGGGCCCCAGGGCAACTCCAGCATGGGCCTGTGAGGACGGGAGGGCGGAGGCGTTAGTATGCTACGCAACGAAGACAATAGCTAGCACACGGAGATGCCCCTCGTGACAATGTGTGTGGTGAGATGGACAAGGAGGTGGCGCATGCACGGATGGAGGTGCGGAACGGGGGAAAACAGGACGAGCCAGAAAACGGAATAGAAACGGAAAGAAAGGAAACTCAAAACGGAGACGTCCATGGTCCTCATCGAAGACAGAGGCCACCAGAGAGGACAAGGCTGTCCTCTACGCAGCGGAAACAACAGGGACAAGGAGGCAGGCAAGGCAAGAGTAGAAAGAACAGGAGGAGACCAAGGAGGGTCTCCGAGGTTTGAGATGTTGTTGTTGTTGTTGTTGCTTTGGTTGCTCTGGCAGCGCTGTTGGAGCTGCGGGCGACGTCTTACTTTGTCCAGGTCCTTAGGGAACAGTGAGTTGAGCTGTCCCAGGCTCCCCCTCACGGCTCGGGCCAGTTTCCGCTTGCGGCCCTTCTCCTCTTCGATCCAGAGGTCGTCGACGCATCGGCGGGTCCGCGGGCCGCTCCGGGCCGCTCGGTGTCCGCCTGGGATCGGGAAGCCCGCCGCCTGGTGCTTTGCCTCCAACAGCCGCCGCGTTCTGCATTGGCTGGCGGCCCTACTGCCATTTTGTGCGCCCTTTTGAGTGCACAGTCATCGGGTTAGTCAGACAGTCGCCTTCTCTGTCCCACCGTAGCTCACCACTCCCTCTAGAGGCAGGTCGGGTGGTGCGCTATATATAATTTATATTATATATAGATATATAGATAATGGATTTATAATGGATTTGTTACTGGAATAATGACACTAGTAGGACATTGAAAACACAACAACACAACCGGATGTGGCCATGTGTTTCTGTGAGGGGAAAAGAGCTTAGGTAATAACTATTCATGGGATCATAAAGGTTACATTTCAGCATTTCTGATTACTGACAAAGGCTCCTTCCATTTGCTACTGTAAGGTCACCGGGAAATGAGCCACTAGGTGGGGCTAGACATTAAGTTATGTACAGCCATGGGACTATAAGAGGAGCGCCCCTCTCTCTCTCTCTCTGTCTCTCTCTCTCTCTCTTTCTCTGTCTCTCTCTCTCTCTCGCTCTCTCTCATGTTATGCAAATCTGGTAAGCACACTGCTGGCGTTGAAAAAGGAGCTGACTTTGCAGTTTCTCTTCTCCCCCTACATCATCATCCTCACCATCTCGTTCACGGAGCACAAACGCCTGAGAAAGAGGGGCTTGTTCTCTCCCCCCACACAAACACTGACCTATCCAGATGCACTGGCAACCGCCCCTCAGACACGCACGCACACACACACACACACGCACGCACGCACACACACACACACACACAGCTACACTCACGTGCACACGTACAGAGACACAAGCATGGAGGGGAGGACCGGGGATGAGGTTAACTGGTTCTCCTAGCGAGGGCAGGTTTAGGAAGAGGCCTCGAAGGGGAACATGAAACACTGTCCCCCAGGGGAGCTGACACCCCACTGGCTGGCTCAGCGGAGAACAAAGCCTTTTTTTATGCTGCCTCCGTGGGCCGGGCGCCTCGTCACTAAAAACGTCTTTGTTTAAGCAAGCATTTGTAAATGATTTGCTGTTTGCCAGTAAGCAAATTCAAACAAGTTACAATAACAGACAGTGTCAACGTGACCACAGGCTTAACGACCGTTCTGTTCAAATAGATTCAGCAGATCTGCTGGAGGAAATAGTTAAGTCTTACCTCCAATTCACTGCTGGAGCCAGTGGTGTACAGGCTGATGTGTGGCTGGCTGTCTATGCTGCCCTCGGCCGTATCCAGAGGGCTGAGGGAGAGCCCCAGGGGGCTCGCCGTGGGCTTCAAGGTCTTAGGCCTCTCGGGAGGGTCTGTGAGACCCTCCACGCTGACCGACTGGCCCAGAATTGTGGAGCTGACCGCGCTGGCCCTCGCCGAGTGAGGGTAGCGGAAGACCCTCCGCTGGGCCGCCGGCCTGGGGCTGTTGGGCTTGGGGCTCATCGGTCGCGGAGGGCTCTCCGACAGGCCGTCGCCGGGCACAGCGGGGGGTCTGGCCCCAGGAGGAGAGTGCTGTTGGGCTATGCTGACTACGGAGAAGGGGCTCAAGGGTGAGAGGGGGCTGGGACAGCTGGGACATCTGGGCAGCGGGGTCTCCGAGTCATCGGAGGAAGAGAAGGGGCACGGTTCAGGCTCTGCGCTTGGCAGACCGTTGGGCAGGCACTTTCTCCTCTGGCCTTCGGAGTTGCAGCCCTGGCGAGTAGCCGCTCCGCCGTCCAGAGGAACGCCCCTCTTGGAGAGGGGGTCAGTATGGCACAGGGCGTTGAGGGGGGTCGGTGACCCCGGAATGCTGAGCCTGTCCTGGAGCAAAGTCAAGTCTCCGTGGATCTGACCCGTCCCGCTTCCTCCGTCGGGCACTGAGAGGGTCCTCCTCAGCAGCTCAGCCTCCTGGGCTTTCCTGGGCTTCCTCCACGACTGCTTGGCCTTGTTCAGATCGCCCTCGGTTCCCGCGGCGACCTGCTCTTCGTTCTCTTTATCCATGGACCGTAGCTCGAACAGGCTGGAGAGGGACTTGTGGGCTTGGGCGAAGCGCATGCGTATGTTGAGGCTGTCGTTGCTCTTGCTCCTCTTGTAGGGCTGCCTTTCGGGTGACTGGACCTGTCTGAGGTGAGCGCCGTCGGGGACGAGGCCCTCCCCGACGCCCCCTTGGCCGCAGAGTTGGCGGACGTGGCGGGTGCGCGGGGTGGAGGGGAAAAAGCCGTATTCCTCCTCTTGCGCCTCGTAAGGGACGGCGATACGAAACGCCTGCTGGACCGCCTGGGTGAGGACGGCAGGTTTGAGGAACACCTCCTCATCCGAGTGGTCGCCCTGGGACCCCTGCTCAGACGAGATGGATTCGCCGTCGCACGTCGACTCCCTGGACGCGTCCTCGCTCTTGGCGCCCTTTGAGCTTTTGGCTTTCCTGAAAGACGGCATCTTGGCAAAGACGGAGAACTTGGAGCCCTTGTTCCCTGTCTGGCTGCCCCTGGCCTTGTTCCTCTTTTTGCTGTCTTCGCCGTGGGTCCCAGCTGGCTCACAGGTCCCGGTGTCGCAGGGCACAGTCCCAGGCCTACAGCGCCTCTCGCTATCATCTCGTAGGAGGGGAGAGACTGCGAGATCGCCGGGGTCCGTTGCTGTCATTTGTACCGCTACAGGACAGGCGGGCGTGTCTCCTGGAGGGTCAGCCACTTCCCTGTGTTCTTCCGCAGGCGTCATGACAGGGTCCTCTTCCTTTGCTTCTACTGACTCTTCCTCTGTTACAGCGGAGTTCTCCCGCGAACGTTCAGACTCCAGGATTGGCTCTAGATTACTAATAGAGAGAAGGCTGGGGCTGACGTCAGGGTATAGACAGCGTGTGACCTTAAACTCCAGTTGTGGGAAATGGGAGTCCTTCTCTGTGCATTCCCAGGTCTCCTCAACCGGCGGATAGTCGTCGAACGGTTCAGACGAGCTGCTTCTTTTTCTGTTAGGTTTGTGTTTGCATTGCTGGTTACTATGCTGACTCTTCTGTTCGCATTCAGCATCCAGTAGCAGGCCCTCTAAACAAGAGACCAAGGGCCCTAGGCCTTTACTGCTTCGTGTATGTGACTGTGGGCACTTTGAATCTAGCTCTCCCACAACATGCTCACAGCCTGTGGCTACGTGAGCAGAAAATGTTAAGCCTTGAAGGCTCTCCTCCACCCGAGTCAGGCTAAAGGGACAGTGGCTGTCTATGTCTTCCCCGAAGCCAGACACTGCAGGCGAAGGAAGGGACACCTCTATGTTGTTCAAACAGCCAGAGGTCGGCTCTGTTAATGGCTCAACCAAACGGTAAATAGGTTTGTTTTCACCGTCCACGCTGCTGTGTGCTGCCTTTAAGGACCGGCCTGTGCCCTCCCTTCTCTGTGCCCCTCCACAAACGACCTTTGTGTTGTTGTTGGAGTCTGAGATCGGAGAAATAGAGGCCCCTGCGTTGCAGTGAGCTCCAGGGAGCTCCAGCTCCAGCTGGAACTGCTGACAACGTCCAGGAATCGTGCTGAGGGTGGGCTCCGTGTTTGTCAGGTGGACGGCCTCTGGGCCTCGGCCTTCTGTGCAATTTGGCTCAGTAGCGATGGGCTCTGTGGGATCGCCCGCTATCTCGACAGGCACAAGCTGAGTGCAGTAAGCATCCAGACCACTACAGGGGAACACCACAGGCTCTGCTGCCTGGCCTCTGGGCTCACACAGCTCTGCTGTGCCAGTGTTAGACTGTGAGGAGCTAGCAGCCGCTGCCGCTGTGCCCACTACTGCCTGTCTGCCGTCAAGGTAAACGCGACTTCGCCTCCCTTCCTCCTCCCCCTCGGGCGTTAGACTACGGGTGTGACCTGGATCTTGTAAGCGCTCTGGCCTTGAACGCTCCCCCCCTCCTCCGTACGGCCCTCTCAGCGGGTCAGGAGAGGCCGGCTGCGACTCGTTCAGAGCGGGGCTGCGGGTATCGAGGGAAAAAAGGGGGCTGGCTTCGGTAGAGAACGTGATGGAAGAATATATCTCATTCACGGTCCCCGTCGATTTCGCCCCAGCCGCAGGGCTCTGCTCGCCTGACACGCGAGGATCACAGCGCGTATCGACGTTTACTGGCACAGAAACGATGTGTGTATCGGATGCGTCTGTGAACACTGACTTTGTGTGTGGTGTGACTGTACTTGCCCCTGCGGTCTCTATATTGGCTGAACCGGCCCCCGCAGTGAGCTGGCAGCTCGTCTCAAGTGTGCGGCTGGCGTGCGCGGGTGTGTATTGCTTGAGCACACCCGTGAAATCCGCCTCTGTGCAGTTTGTCCCTGTGTTGCGGTGTGTTTGTATACAGTCCGTCCCCGAGCTCGCAATGTGCCCTACATTGTGCACGTCTATGGCATGTGTCCCTCTGCTATTCCCACTGAATGTAGCCTGACTGTTGTGACAGCCAACGCTGCCTTCACGTGTACGCGTGCATTCCTGTGTTGTGTGAGCGTGGACCTGGTCTGTGCTGCCTAGTCGTACCTCTTGCCATTTCGCTGGTGTGTGATCTATTTGTACTGTGTCTAGAGTAGAGCCCTGCGTGCGTCCACCAGGCTGTGTTTGTGAGTGAACAGTTGCTCCCTGAGTGCCCAGTGATGTATTTACCTCGGCGTCTGCTATGTGTCGCTGGCACGGCACACGCAAACTGTCTGCCTCTGTGCCGCCGCGCACGGTTTGTGTCTCTGTGCAAAGAGTGTGTAAACTGGGGTGTTTGCGGTGTGCGCCTGGCGCTAGCGGCTCGCGGCTGGGCTGGACCTCAACCCAGCAGAGCTCCCTTGGGGGGAGCTCCCTTGGGCGCTCGGTGGGGGGGTCTTTGCCGCCGGGCGCATCCGCGGGGCATCCCGGGTTTCTCCTCCCGAGGCCGCTGTGTCGCCTTGCGCGGGCCTGCGGGTTCTCCCCCCGGTCGCCCCTGGCAACGGCAAGCTCCCTCAGCCACGCCCTACACTGGGCTCCGGCGCGAAAGCTGCAGTGCTCCCCCGCTTCCCGGCCCGCGCTGGCGTCCGCCTCCTCCGCCGGGCGCTCCTCTTCGTCCGGGCCCTGGTCCAGGTCCGAGAGGGCGTCGCTGTGCCATGAGCGGGAGTCAGAGTACTGGGCCGACGTGTCCCCGCGGGCCTCGCACCATCCCTGGGGTTCGGGGCTCAGGTCCCGCTCCTCTAATCCGTCAAGGTGCTCGGGGGAGTCCTCAAGGGCTTCCTGAGTCTGCTGGGGGAGAGAGAGAGAAATGTGTAAGATACAAGGGGTGAGGAAGATTAGCGTCACACTGATAAAGAGTCTCAGGGCTAAACCCAACACAGCCACAGATACACACTGAACACAGAGAGCTGTCAGTTAGAAAGGAATTTGCAAACTAAGCTTCAGCCGGACTTTACTTGGAGCCCGGGAGGCAGCACAAGTCACCGCACCGAGCTTTACCGTAAAGTGTGACCCCGTGTTAAAGTGGAATTAAAAACCTGACAAACCGCAAGAGAGCAGAGAGGAACTGCAGGGAAGACACCCAGCCCTAACTGTCACCGCGCCTCCCCCAGTCACACAGCACGGCGGCAGGGAGGCAAGGCTCTGAATGGCGTTTCTCCTCCATTCAGAGCCAGAATATGTCTTTAAAGAAGACATACTAGCACGCCGACATGTTAGCACACATGACTTATAGGGTAATTACCCTTTAAACAAGTTGTCACAGGAGCATGCTTTAAAAGATTCAAATGTTTTCAAGTTTATATTTCTACTCCCGGAACGTAGAAGTGTATATCAAGTTTATATACAAAAAGTACACAAATCTCCTCCATACAAACAGAAAGAGGCAGAGATGGGGTGAGGACATTGAGGACTATGTTACTTACTCTCCAGAGCCTCAACACAACGACTGTACCCGGCACCAGCACGCAGAGGCGGGCAGCAACCCAGCTCAGCACTGCTCCCATGGCGCCACAAACACACTACATAAAACCGACCCCTGTACAGCCGCATACAATCCAGCAGGTTCTGTGACCGGCGCTACATGGCTTCCCAGCACTGTCTTCCACCCTTCCTTCGGCTTCTCCTCCTTCTGCCCGTGTGTTTATCCTCCATGATCGCCGGCTAAGCCGCTGAACCCCACAACCAGGGAGTGGGGGAGGTTGTGTTGAAACGGTGCTTATTAAAAGTCTTAGATTACAGATCCACCCCCTTGGCTACCTGCAACAACGGGCCGTGACATGAAGCCTCTGGGTAGACAAACGTACAAACACAGAGACAAGCGTCCCTGTTTGCCGCAAGGTAAACTAAAGACTAGCGCGCCGTCGACCTACTGTCAACGAGCAGGAACACCGTCATCTCTCTCTCTCACTCTCTTTCTCTCTCAGTCACTGTCTTTCTTTCTGCCAATAATAAGCAGAGACACTAAGACGCCTGGCTGTAAAAATAGAGACGCAACAGGCCGTCCTTAAAGCACGACAGCACGACAGCACTTAGCGCAGGAGGGCGGCTAACCTCACAGCAGGGGCAATGCTTACCAAACACCACTACACTAGGTTTACATTTAAAAAATGTAACACAAGCTTTTCATTTACAAAAAGCTTGTGTTGTTTTTGTTTGTCACGCTAATGGTATTCAACAGGACCGTATATGGCAGGACAGGTGTAAATGTAATCTTGTGATATGTGCAAATTGAACATATGGACAGGAGGTCCCAAGCCAGTTGGCTGGAAAAGTCGCCCATTGGCATTATTTGTGGCAGGGAGTTCATTATGCCCCTGCAGGAAGTTCAGAACACGCTGCAGGAATGTCTGCCAAACTACTATAATAATTTGTTATAGGAGAACTGGTTGTACTTTAGAAACAATGCCATACAATTCCACAATTTGGAGACTGAATGGGACTTTTTCTAGCAAACAGAAAAAAAGGGAAAAATATTCAACAAGAGGACATTTTCTATGGGTAGTCAATTACACTGCTCTCATTGGCCTTAATAAGTGCCAGTTAAGGTGAAGTGAGGTTCCCCTTATACACATTCCACCCTCAAAATAAACACTCTTCCAAGTTTGCTTCAGGTGTGGGAAGTCCTTAATTATTACGATAAAATATGTAAAATGGTTCAAACAAATATTTTTGGGTCGGAATAAGATTCATATATTGACCACAATGTATTTTCATTTCAGGATTGCACCATGCTTGGTCATATGAATAACAAACAGTGCTTCTTTCACAGTAGTCAGTGGCATTATTTGCTAATTAATTACACTGGCGTGTCTTAGGGGAGCTTATAGGATTAACAAGAATCCCTGCCTGCCAGAGAGAGCAGTGAGACCAGTCAAAAGCGGACCATCTCTGGCCATTTTGGTGCTTAAAACAACCCCCAAATGCATACCCCAATCCATTCCGACCTGGGGACAGACAGATGGTGCCTTGCTTCTTACTTTACTGTTCACTAAGACTGTCATTCGGGGATGGCTCCTAGAACAGTGTCCTGTTAGTAGTAGGGGTGGTGGTGTGGGCAATACCGCCCCCTGTGTTGAAGTAAAAACTCCCAATCACCAGTCACTGATCACTCTAACTCTGCTCAGTGTGCAAATAAATTAGCACTTTTTTTGTGGATTAAATGTATTTAAGATGATATGAGATTTGATGTTATTCGTTTCCTGATGAAGCTGACGGACATTCTATTTCAACCAGGGAATTTCTCTTGGGAGAATATATGCTGACCTTAAACCAACCAAACCGAGCAAACCGGCCTCTCAACCAGTGGGGGAACCAGAGCATCACCGCACCCACCCGCATCGCTAAAGTGCTCATATCTGAAAACACCTTATCTCTGTCTGTCTGTCTGTGTGTGTGTGTGTGTGTGTGTGTGTGTGTGTGTGTGTGTGTGTGTGTCTTTCAGACACAACAGACTGATCTCTTTCAACTGTTAACAAGCTTCCGTAGTACGCAGGGGTTTGCCACGCTGACCAGACATCATCGTGTGTGTGAGACACAATAACCAAGGAGGGGGTATAATGAGGTTATTATATCTATAATAACCTCATTATTTATATATAATTACAATGCCCACACACATACACACACACACACATAATACCTGTCCTTCAAGTGCAGTACTGTCTTCCTGAACTTCCTAAACTTGTTTTTTTCTCTTTTCATGTCCCGTCTTTGTTCCCTCTACCGTTATTGTCTTGACAACACAGTTCCTCGTCGTGTGTCTAGGCCTGTCAACGCGTTCCACAGCTCTCACGGAGGGAATGCGCGTAGGTGTGTCGCGCTAAGCTAGCTGCCGGGCTCCGGAAGGGCCCCTGGTACTCTGACGGCCATTGTGCCCGGCAGAGTGAACCGAAAGGACCCGGGCACACCCACGCGCACGCACACACAGTACACACATGCACACGCACACATACATGAATACATGAATGAGCACACGCGTATGCAAAGTGTGTGAGCGAAGACAGGGCCTTTGTCTCTTTCCCCTACGCACGCACAAATACAAGCTCGCTTGGCTGAGATGTGATGTTTCTTGTGATCCAAAACCACCAACCAGGACCCCCACTGCCCCCAGACCCACCCACACACACACACACACCTGACCCCACAAGGAAAAATCAGTGATTCACTAAGATCCCCTCTGCTAACGCCAAACACCTTATTCAGCGCACCGCTACAAGGCACTTTGACAAAGAGAACAGCAACGAACCGTGAAAGGACAGGATCTCCTCCACACACTATTATTACTTGAAAAACCAGCCCAAAAACAAAGTACTGTTGTCGTTAAAAAGACAAATTCTCAAAATCCTATTAAGCTCTTACCTCAAGAATGTTACAGTTAACCATTTCAGTGGTTACTGGATGGAATCAGCAGAGACAATGGTGAGTGACTGACATCTGGTTTGAATCAATAATTTACACCGACACCCTAGCAGGCTTTACGCAAAATAGCCCTATATTAAGGCAGTGGTAGACCTACTGTAACCGACAGCCAGGGTGCACATGAAGAGTAAACACAATCTCCTCACCTCATATCTCAGCTCACCTCTAACACGTGGTTGGGAGAAGAAAGGCAAGATAGCTCCTCCTGTGCCTGTTTCCAGTCTATCTCCTCCCTATTCCTCTCTTTTTCCTCCGTCTGGCTCCCCTCGGAGACCGTGCCCCAGCCCGTCATCTCCGAGACAGCGGCCCGGGTGGGTGGTGCGTGGGGTGAGGCAGGCAGGGAGGGAGGGAGGAGGAACTTGATCTCCATCGTGGAAGGGACAGTAAATGGGCCAGAGGTGGGTGCTGGGAATTCAAGGGGGGGGGATCCCAGGGGCTCCCAGGAAACCCATTCGGCACTGGCACGTGTGGTACACAACCGCCCGAGCTCAAAGGGTAGACAAGGGTTGAACCGGGCAAAAGACCGGGTGTTTTATCCCTACCCTGAGCAGGCAGACCAGTCACTACTGGCCGTGACCCATGTGCCACCCCGCTCAAAAGACACAGAGTTGTGGAGGGGACCCATCTGCCATGATTTATGAGGGTCTTGCACACAGGAAATGAGTCTTAGTGGGGGGACAGCGATGACTAGAGTTACAGAAGCCAGATCCTTTTACATCACTTCACTCAATTATTCATGAGACGAAAACTGGCCGAGATGATAGCAGTCAAAAAGGCTCACATGAGTGTGTGTGTATATGATGACACTCACACACTCACGCACACACACACACACATACACAATCACTGCAAATTGCTGTACATTAAATAGGAGGATGAAAATAATGTTGCATATATTATTTTAACCACATTAATCCAGTAATTTTAGTTAATTGCGGTCATGGGTATGAAATGGGTATTTCAAATGTGACCTTAAATGTTAAACAACATTAAAACCACATCTGTGGTCCACTTTTGTGGTATAAAAACAGTTACTAATCCTTTAAATGGCCAAATGGAAAGTCTATAATGGGGAAGCTAGCTTCCCCATTTCAACAGACAATAAGGCCGTTCTTAAGGCCTGTGGGCAGTGTGATGTCAGTCAACATGACTCTGTAGCACTGCGGAAAAGGTCAACATTTACCACTAAATGAGCTTGAGTTAATTTGCTGTGCTAACTTTCCACAACTAGCAATGAAAATGGAGCACTCCAGTACCGAACAAAGATGCGCATTCACTATAGCCACAATGGGCAGCGAGTCAAGGGGAAAATTCAGCATAATATCAGCATTGCAATAGGAAGATTGACCCCTGACGTCTAATTGTTTGTGCTGTAATGTCGAACACATTAATTGAACTCTTTGACAAACAGACAATATACAGTATATGTACTATTATTGTTGCATTTCCCGATAAGACAAATAATAAATATAGGCATTCTCTTTCCTCCTTCCTCAAGTGTCCGTCCCCAATGACAAAATGCCAAGATGGTGGCCCAGGTCTTTCCAGAATATACTGTAAACCAGACATACCCACGTATAACATAACTGCCATCTCATATTATAGCTCCATTTGTTCACGAGACAACCATAAAAAGACAATGCTCTTCTGCTTTGATGTCTTTCCTGCTTACGACATGATTGCAGCACGATAAAAAAGGCTGAACACACGGCCTTTATAACCTCACAATACAGTTTAAAATCCCAGGGTTTGAATATCTGGCAGCTTTGTCTCCCGAACAAGCGCGGAGGTAACAGCTTTGGCGATCTGATACTAGGGCACAGTGACAAGACAGAGTTGAGTGGTGGTGGTACCGAGACAGATGGTGCGCTGTGTCATAACTGTATTTACAAGCCCTTTCCATTCAATTAATAATATAATGATATATTATATAACTATTTATAGACAACCTTTGTGCTTTGACTATAGAATCTCATAATAATAATTATAAGAATTATTCATTTGAAAATATGAATATAATAGTGATTTAGTTGTGATGTTGTTATGAAGTGATTTAACCTTTAACCTTGACCCTGGGGTCCAGAAACTATTAGCTAAGAAACTTCGGTTACTCAAAATGTGAAATCTTTGTGACTGTCATGCACAAAGGTCATTTCTAAGTGTGTTACAATAAGCCACTCACTGCCCAGTAAGTGTCTTTATTTCAACGCTGAAAAGGTGGACAGCGGCCCGGTTGCCAGTTCGAATCCCCAGGGTGGGCAGTGGGCACGGAGTGGAGAAATGAACAGCCCCTCCTGTTTCAACACTTCCTGTAGCGGTACTCCCGCGGAAGCAGATCCAGTAATTCCCAAACGCTCCCACAGAGACAGTAGCAGGCCGCGTGTGCCACACAGCTCCCAGGTGTCCATCCCTGCACGAATGAAGGTGAGCGCACACACCCACACACACACACACGTACGTGCACAGCTGTGTTGCATCCTCTTACGTATCCCAACTTGTCTCCTCTCTAGAGGCGACTGCCATGGCAACGCAGCACAAACAAAGGCAACAGTGAAAGCGAGCCCCAGAGATGTGGGTTGGAATACTAATAGCAGAGGGTTACGTGGGAAAAAAAGAGCCAGTGATTGCACAGGATTCCCCACAGAGTCCATTATCTTGGCCAGCGCTTCCTTGTGTCCCCCAGCATTTCCTCAAAGGACAAAGACACTCATTTGCTTTATACATTTTTCCATTTAAATGGAAGGCTTTACGAGAAAACAACAAAACTGTGTCTTTGTATTTTTTACTAAATATGGCGCTGCTTTCACTGCTGCTACTGATCGGCATCCAGCACTGACAAGGTGATGGAATGTTGGACAACATAGTCCAACATTCCACCAGTACACATCTCTAAGGATGATTTTTGAAGAGTATCTTAATGAGAAACAGCCATCTATTGGTCCCCTTTGTACTATGGCTGCTTCTTTATTTGTTTGTTAAGTGATATTACCAGGCAGAACCTCTCAAGTTTGGCATTTGAATCTATAATAAAGACTAGACAACACAGATTTAAACAATAGATCTAAAAGCTCTAAAAATATCTGGCAACATTCCAAGAAAACAATCAATCAGTTTCTCAAGTGCACACTGTCTGGCAGAAGGCAGGAGGCCTTTTAGTCTGTAACAAGTTTGAAAACAGATACTGTCCCTGCGAACCCCTCAGCTCCAGGTAGATCTTTTGGCCTGGTTATTAGCAATAGAGAATACAGGTCTATTTATCTCATAGGAAGAAGGAGAAAGTAAGCTGGTGATCCATCCAGTTCAACAGGTGATAAAACCAAGCACAGGCCCCTAAGCCAAGCCTGGATCGGACCAAAACCATTTAAAGTCTGCCAAGACCTATCAGACACCCCGGAGCCTGGGGAGACTTTTTAATTAATCAGCGTCAAACAACAGGGGCAGTGTGAACCCCAGGGGTGCCGATGGCTTCATTAGTCCCTCTCTAACCTGGACTACCAGGGAAAGATTTAATTACTGGTTTCAGGCCACGGAAATAAATGATTCACCGTGACAACCCGGGCTGTCAGTCAGCCTGTGTGTCTAGGAGAGCCCTGCCCTCCTGCCCTTGTTGCCAAAGTCCATTAGAGCTCACCATTGGCCACAGAGCGACGAGAAAAGAGACACTACACCTAAATCCCCCACACTGTGCGAACTCTCACACAGTGGTAACACCGACGACAGGGCAGTGGAGCTGCCTTTCTGCATTTTATAAATACCTGCATGAACATTTATTCTAAAGTGCATAATTGCTCGCTGCCAATGTCTTAACCACATTCGGAATTTGCCAACTAAGCACATGTGGACTCAAAGCAATCTGTGAAATTATTTTCTCTGTTTGTTCATATGGGTCATAGTGGTGTGAGGACAGTGTAAGGTTACCTGGCATGCCAGGGCAAAGACAGTGGGAACGTTATGTTACCGGCCTTGCAGGCATTAACTGGCTGCCAAACCACAGCCACGTCTCTAAATCTACGGCATGTTGACAAAGGAAATATATAGGATCTAACAGCTCAATGTGCAATAGCTGATCCACACGTCTGTGGACGACAGAACCAAAAAGGAGTGACCGGCGAAACAAAAATAGCCTGGTTTGTGGACATTTTGTGCTACATTCAACACTTTCAGACATTAGCCCACATTAGTGCAGAGTTATTGCTCTTTAGAGTGTATTTTAAATATTGTGTTAGAGGCTATATTAAGATTAGGCTGTCTGAGGCCAACCGAGCGGGTAATGAGAGGTAAAAGGCCCTTCTAAATCTAACTTGACCTGTCTCTATAATGTGTGTGAATTTAAAGGGACACTCCGCCGACTGTACCTTGTTAAACTGCCAGCTCCATAGCTCCAAAGGGGATATGGAGTGATCCATACAATCTACAGCACTCGTCCCAGACTGGTCGTCCAAGACTCACTGGCGGAGGCGAGGGAGAGCAGGATCTCATTATGCACAATGACCCGTCTGTGACTCAGAGACTAAATCAATATCCTGACTCTCTTCCGCACAGAGCAGGCCTTCATTATTTACTGTTACGACAAGGAGAGCGGAGTCCCTTTTTTTGCCCCCCACATAGCGTCTGCTGCACCGGGCAGCAGTCATTACATTCTAATTAAAATCTAGGGAAAACTGTCTTATAATGAGTCTTTATTGGTCACATATGCAGTAGAGCACAGTGAAATTGTTTTCTTCACATACCCCAGCCTGTCAGGAAGCTGTGGTCAGAGCGCAGGGTCAGCCATGATACGGCACCCCTGGAGCAGAGAGGGATCACAGCCTTGCTCAAGGGTCCCACAATGGCAGCTTGGTAGGGCTGGGGCTTGAACCCCCAACCTTCCGATCAGTAACCCAGAGCCTTAACCGCCAGGCCACCACTGCCCATGAATATATTCTCTAACAAACGTTAGAGAAGCATGCTTTGGACTGGAAAGATAATGAAGGCTAGATCAATAAAGAATGAGTTACTACCTTGCCTTGTGTTTCTGGGAGCGCCGCTGCAACGCTGTGGTCGCACCAGTGTTTACGTGTGTAACAGTGTGTAAAGTACGCCATAACAAACGTGACAGTGTGCAAAACTGGCCAAGGCGTTTTTTCTGAACACCGCCCAAAAGGAAGTTCGGCACATTTTTAAGGACCGTAGTAAAGCGTGGAAAAGGGGAAAGGCAGGAGCTCGTAAGGCAGGGGCTCGTAAGGCAGGGGCTCGTAAGGCAGGGGCTCGTAAGGCAGGGGCTCGTAAGGCAGGAGCTCGTAAGGCAGGGGCTCGTAACACAGTCGCGTGTGCTAGCAATAGGTTATTTCCGTAGGTGTGTCTTGCGGGCGTGCCGCCGTGTATGCTGCTGATGTGTGTGGGCATGCTCTCCCTCCCTCCCACCGGGACGGTTGCCCTCCCTGCGGACTGAGGCAGAGGGTGTGGATCGCACGCTGGAATCCGGAGATCGGTTCTGCTCGCATACCTCGGCCCTGAATCATAGCCAGTGCTGAACCATAACACTGCAAATCCCCAACCAAGACCACATGAGGCACAACACCGAATATCCAGCTGGTAAGTACTGTACCAGCAGCGCACACATGCTATGAACGTCTTTTAATATCATAACAGAATAGCATGAAGATACATAAACAGCCCAATAAGGCAATGAAAAAATCAGGCACATTTTATCACACAATAAATAAATAAAAAACAGATTAACATTAATGAATCACATAACAATAACAATACATAATATAATTAATTATTATTATAATTTATATAATATTTATAATGATTAACCACTGCTTTAAAATCCTCTGCCCTCTGCTATAAATATATCCGCTAATCTGTACGAGAGACAGAGAGACAGAGAGAGAGAGAGAGAGAGAGAGAGAGAGAGAGAGAGAGAGAGAGAGAGAGAGAGAGAGAG
>JAODLI010049108.1:0-16742 GCA_027575585.1 Percopsis omiscomaycus | reverse complement strand
ACACAGCATATCAACTACTCTGCTCTAGCGGGCTCGCGGCAGCGCCTTGAACGCAATGACGCAAGGCGCAGCGACGTCGAAAATTTTTTGTACGATTTTTAAAATCTTTGGGGGGTCAGCTGGGGGGTCAAGGCGTTTTTTTGGAGGGTCTTGAGACCCCCCAAGACCCCCCCTGGCGCCGCCGCTGCATACATACATCTTTAATAGAAGAAATAACAAGAATTTTGTCACTAGTTTTAATTCATTTGGGGTTTTCTGTAATCAGGGGCCAGAATTATACATACAGTGTCAAACATGTACATGCAGCACATCTAATATTTAGTTGAATGTCCCTTTGCATGTTTCACCTTGACAGACGCTTTTGGTAGCCTTCAACCAGCTTCTGGCAGAATTCTGGTTCTGTTAGCTTTATTTATTCATTCCACAACCAGATTTGATGGGATTTGATGTCTGTTGTCATTGTCCTGTTGGAACACCTATTTGTGTCCAAGTTTCAACCATCTGGCTGATGGTTTGAGATAAAACTCGCTTGACTGTAGATGTACACTGTACACTGATGTTCCAGAAGCTTCCAGTTCATGGCAGGCCTGTGCCTTGGTGGTTACTGGGTGCTGAGGGTGACAGTTTGGGTCTCCTTCCAGACCTTGGCAAAGTGGCTACACCTCCCAATAACTTGTACTGACGTAAAATTGTTTGAACCGATGATCTTGGAATCTGCGTTTTTTTTTAGAAATGGCTCCAAGAGACATTCCTGACTTATGTCAATGGACCATCTTCTTTTTCAGATCTGCACTGAGCTCCTTGGACTTTCCCATTGTACTGTGTGTTGGTCAATCCAATGAGTGCTGTCAAACAAACCCTTTTTAAATCAATCATTTAGTCAATCATGATCACTAACAGGATGTTAAGAGGCCTTGCCACAAAGACCTTATCAGTTAGGGATGTAGTGCCCCCTATAGGATGGCCAGTCAAGGCCAGTGTGTGACGTACAGTGTAACCTACAGTGACCCTGGTCTGGGACACTGATATGCCACCATGATTTCACATTGCCTTTTACTGAAAGCCCTGTCTGGTTGTGAATCAGCAACAGACACCCAGCTATGTCTGTACGTGAGTTGTGTGTCACTGAGAGGCTACCCAGAAGCCAGCCACCGTCATGAATGAAAAGGAAGGGGGAAAAAAGTATTAATTTTTCCTTGACGGTTTGGCAATTTTCAGTTTGATCATCTTGATTGTGTGAGTAGAGAGAGCAGGTGGTGTAGCAATGATTAAATTAAGATTAACCCTAACCCTATTGTTGAGAAATATTGTTTCTGCAAACAAACCCACTGTGATGTCATAACATAACATTCATGCACAGTCAAGCATAGTCACATTAAACACAAGTACCTTCGCCAATTATGTTTCCGTGGATACACATTTTTCATTTGTCCTTGTAACATAGCAACTTATTTTCCACAATTCCATCAATATTCTCAGAAAAACAGAAAATATGGAGATTTATGAATGGTGTGTGTGTGTGTGTGTGTGTGTGTGTGTACACATATACACATGCTAATGCAGCGCACCAATCTCCCAAGTCGAGTAACGGCATGAATCAGATTCTACGTGCGTGTGCGTGCGTGTGTGTGTGTTTGTGTGTGTGTGCGTGCGTGTTTGACTCGCTCGCCCAAGTGTGTATACAGCCACCTCCAGAGAGAACAGTGGTGACCTGCTGGGACAGAGCTGTCACACGCTGCGCTCTCCCGCCCTGACCCTGTTTGTGAGATGTGACCTTTTAACAATGTACAAACAGCCCTGCAACAGGGCTTTTTAGTCGTTCCCTTCTCATAATAAACACACAAACACGGCAGCGCCTATCTGCAGTGCATGCTCAATTGAGTTTCCTGTGTCCCCTATCTGTAATGAATGTGCACAGTAAAGAACTCAGCCATTATTTAGTGCTGTATGTGCGTGTGAATTTATGGTTTGTCTCAGGCCGGAGAGAGAGAGACTGTAAAGCTTGTTCTCCTAGTACAATAAAAAGGGGAAATAATTATAACACTATATATTTTTTGTAATTGTCTATGCATACGACTGTGATTAGAGTCTAACCGCTTATAGATGTTGCACCACAACAGCATTTACAAATCAGTTTTGTTTATATCAGACCGGGAAAAAATCCCTAACTGTGCACACGATTTACATTCACGTCCAAATGTGTCAAATGCAGGGAGATACCTGTAGCTGGTACTGTAGGGATACATCATAAATAGATGACATAGAAAGACACACTATTGGTTACATAACTGTGGCTTTTCCATGTTTTTGACCTATTACAGAAAAAGAAAATATTGGCTCAAACCAAAGAGCTTGTTGTGGTGTTTTGGCAGTACATTGTATGTGACAGTACATTGTATGTGTTAGGCTGTATCAATTAGAATAGTCTACAGTACATAGTCTGAGAGGTTGGGTCTCCTCACACCCACCCACTCAGAGCTTAATTGTAAGGCCAACACACATTGCAACCTCAATAGCACAGGACATCACACACCCACTCAACTGCAACTTTAGCCTAATGCCCTCTGGGTGCAGGTACAGGTCCCTGAGGTGCAGAAGGGCTCACTTTGGCAATAGCCTGGTACCCTCAGCCATTGCAGCACTAAACAGAACCACTCGCTGAGGAAACTATAAGTCTGTTTTTTCTGCTTTTGTAATATTGTCTGTTAATGTTATGTGTTGTCCTGCTGTATGTACTGTTGGTGGATGTAAAAGTGATGTACAGTGCTGTGGAATAAAACCTCCGCTTGGGGACTATAAACTAACTAACTAACTAAAGCCTTCAAAGATGTAGGTCAAAGTTGCCATTATATCTAAAGCAGCATGCTGTGAACAACGGCAGTTTCACACAGCAAAGCCTTTTTGGCAAGATAAGAGTGAAAAATCTCCAGCTTCAGCTAGTAAGAAAGCTCCCACTGGAGAATGTCTAGACTCAGCAGAAGCTGTCAACTACTTTTACGTGGGATGATTGCCATACTTGTTTCCCAAGTGCCTGTGGAAGGCAAAAGCCCTTTAAGGGAGGCGTTTAGGGCTTCTTAATCCACCATGGACATACAGTATACAGACTCAGGTCCATGTACACACAAACATGCACTCGGAAAGGCTGTCAGGTGAAAATCCAACTAATAGTCCTCGAAGGGAATTGTGGCTGTTGCAATAATAAACATGTAAGGTGCAAGGAAAGTCATGATAAAGCCAGTGATAAACCTAGAATAGCTAGAAAAAGTTAGAATAATGATATACTGTAAAGTGTTATCAAAAATAACCCATTGTCACGATTGGCGCTGAACACTAGTGATTAGAAATATTTAAAGTCTACCAAGACTGATACCAAAAAAGAAAAAAAAACATATATGGACCATCTACTGTGTGATATTGATGAGTTGTGTCCACTGAGCCATTGAGCGACATTGTACACAGTAATAAAGTGTCAATGTGCATGGGACTGTTAGGGTAGTTCAGTATGGGAGGGGGGAATCACTAGTCCAAAGTCATTTATTAGATTTTTATTCATTTATTGGGGCAAGGTGGTCCCAGGCTGTACAGTCATGGCTGTAGAAACAAAGGAATGCCTTAAGTGTTTCATTTTGAGACAATGGCTAAAGGTGCCTCAACTGATCCTAGAGGGGATAGGAGGGGTTATCTAGGATGGGGCTAATCTTACTTCTTACTCTCCTCTCTGCCACGGCCTCCAGACTGTCCACATGTAATCCAGCAACAGAGTCGGCCAAGTCCGTTGGTTTTCCCAATCACAATGGCCACCAGAACCACATGCTATGGCTAAAGCACAGACTGGTACCATTGCCGTGCTCTATACAGTACCTGTGTCACTGTGAGCGATGTCTAATCTCTAGGTCTGTATGGCCATTGACTTCATATTTATGGGTCTATTTATTGTACAAATCCCCCAATTCAAGTCATATTACTCATTCTCTTATTCCCGCCCTCGCTCGTGGCACCTCTGTTTAATTGAAATAGCAGAGTAAATAAAGGCAAAACGATGACGGGCGAGGGCATTCGGTGCCCCTCACAAACACAGCACATCCTCAGAGGAACCACTGGCAGCTGTGGAGATCAGTTGGTATTTGTGAGGGTTGCTGGCAAGTGTCTTCAAAAACACATTCGACATCAGAAAAAAGGCAGTGCTGGCAGGGGTTGCGACAGAAGGGGGCCTGGATGTGCTCAGAGTACCGACAGTGGTCAGGGCGACTTGGCAGGAGGAGACAGGAGACTCTGCTGCTGGGCTCCTACTCCACATTGATTTTTTTCTTTGTTGGGGGGAGTTCGATTCAGTCCTGCAAGGCGGGTCCTTTCCGCTAGAGTCTGATTCATATTCCCAGGTTGTACCCGGCCCTGTACCCATTAATTCTACTCTCCTCTGCAAATAACTTGTGGGTTTCCTAATGTACGGCGATCACTTGTTAGCTAAGCATTTTCCATTCCCTGCTTAATGGAAAATACAGTGCTAGTTTCGTTGCTAGTGCTAGTTTTCTATATCCTTTGTGTACAGTTTTATCACACGTGCAATACACACATGCAATACATGTGTCTTCTTATCGCTACACATCACAGTTTGGCACCCACTAGCAGGTCCCAGAAGCCCAGAAGGGCTTAGCGCAGCCCTTCACATTGCTCAATTACATTTAATCAACAAGGCCGTGTGCCTGGGAGCACAGGCAGACATAGTAATTTTAGAACTTTTCAGTCAGATAAAATCCGGTAGTGAATCCATTCACTAAAAATTTGGACAAATATGGCACAGTCCAGATAGGCGCTGGCAGTCCAGCCGGCACGCCACATGACTAGGCAGGCTAAGCATTCACCGACAAAACAGTCAATCAGAACCAGCAGGCAACCTGTCCACCTGTCAGTTAAACAAATCAGCCAGGCTCTACTGCCAACTAGTGGTCAGACACAGACAGACACAACAGAGACAGGAAGGCAGGCAGGTTGATAGTGCCTGTGAGATGTCTACAGTATATATTGACAGAGTGCTTGGTGGGTGAGCGTTTGAACATGGCTGGATGGGGAATGATGGATGATCTCAAGCGTAGATGGAGGAAAGGAAGGATTTATAGACAGACAGCTGGGGAAAATAGAGATCTAAGTGGTTACCCTCCAGTATCAGCAACACACATACATTTACAGTACATCTAAATGTTGTCGTTTAGCAGACGCTTTAATCCAAAGCAATATACAATAAGTACAATTGTAATAGTATCTGAAATGGCCACATGCCAGTTATCATAATTAAAAGTGTTCTATACACTGTACATGCACACACACACACACACACACATGCGGAAACAGTTTTGTTGAATGTCGCAAATGTCGAATAGTGTAATTAGGGTGCTTTTTAATTTTTTAGCAAAAGCCATAGGCCTATAGCATACAGTGTTTCCATCTTTAACTGATATTCTCTCAAATTATTCTTTCACCGTAAATTCCCCTAAAGCAAGGCAACCCTCATTAGGGATGTGTTTACCCTTTGCACATGCAGGGACCGCCCTCCCCTCCCATCTGCCGCAGCAGCACATCTCATTTTCTGTCCATTCTCTGTCCTTCACATCTGTTATTGGTAGAAAATAAAGCATTGGAGTGTGGTCATTTACTGTTGTCTTATTAAATACATTCGACATGGCTCTTTGATGTTTGTCTGTTTCTGTGTTTTTATAGCTGGCTATATGTCTGTTTTACATGATTTACTTGCTGTATCTTCTACATTGTGTTTTATTGTCTCCTACCTTTGTATCTATGATGTTGACAAATAAACTAAAAACAATGAAATACTATAGAGACATTGACATTAGTTAGCAAAACCAGTAACAAGGGTTTGGCCAGACCAAGACATGAGAGAGCAATGTCTCTTTAATCTGAGGATGGTCTCAGTTGAAGGCACTCTCCATAGCTTTGCTATCACACCTCATTTATTATGCCCATGCTTCACAGATAGAAAGCCACCCATGTGAAATTCATTGAAGTTTGTCAGATGAGGTTTCATCACAAGGATTTAGATTTTTCATTGCAGGATCTGACATTGTTTTCTTAATGTGATATCAACATTTGTATCTCATAAAATGTTTTTGGAGAATTCGGTGATCCACTGTGTATACACTCTCACAATGACAAAATAAGTTTTATTATTTTTAATGCAAGAAACACCACACTGTCATTCTGCATCGTGATGCTGGCATGTGCGGTGCGACACACATGTATGGTGCGACACACAAAATGCCATTCCAACCCTTCTCAAACCCCAAACACACATACAAAGTGCCCTCAGTCCCACCGGTGTGAATGTGGCAGATGGTGGAAGACCTGCAGCCCCTGGCACTGGTCTGCTCTGATCTGGCTGGGAGCAAAGGGCCAGATTTACCAACATGGGAATCCGTAAGGGAATAGAATCGGGTTCCTTCCAAATGGCACCTTAAATGGCCGCCCATTCAACCAAAAACAAAACAAATTGACTATGCAAATAAAGCATAGTCAATTTTACAAATGAACATCGCGTTCATACCATCGTAAATGTACATCCGGAGCGGCACCAACGGATGGTGCGCCCTCCTGTTGTTGGCCCCCCCTGTAGTTTGCCCTTGCTGGTGAACTAACCACCGGTCTGCAGCCGTCCGTTTACCCAACGCACCCGAGCACCGCACCTGTCTTCACTGGACACTAATCACTCATTATGTGTACCTGTGGGGAGGTTGCTTATGTGGGGTGGTTGGAGCGTTCACCTCACAAAACACATCACAGTAAAGACCAAATGGACAGAACTGTATACGGATTGGAGTGAGTATATTCAAATCATTGAAGAATCTGTTAAATCTCCTTGGTTAGCCCTGTTCGGGCCATTTTACAATGGATATACTTATTTTGGAATGCATTCCGTGTGGAAGTTACTTACAATTCCAAGTCCCAACCACAGTCAGTGGCGGGCCTCTCTGATTTGAATTATGAAGTGTATAGTGGGAAACCAATAAAAGCCAATGGTGACCTTATGAAATGGAGTAGCTGATGGGGATAGATGATCTTTATTTGTTTTCTTGAAAAGGCCAGCTGGAGATCAGCCACAATACTGTAGCCTTCCTGTTTTCTCCATAATGACATTACAATGTGTTTTCTAATAAAGCCAATTTGTTCTTCCACACTACTGAGATGTGAGTCCTGTTTTTAACAAGCATGGCAACTGGAAGTAGTGTGGTGCTTTCATTGGTTTGCAAATCAATTCAGACTACCATTTTTTTTATATTTATTACCACTCTCTAGTCTGACAATTGTGCTTATTGAATTAGAATGTACTGTATTACATTATGTATTATATTATTTACTTGTGTAGAGTATTCAATAACATTTAATGTTAGTGGAGTAAAGTCATGTTGTGACATTGGTTGAATTGATTTCTGGTTTGGTATGTTGGTGCTGCGAGTATCTGGCTCTTCCTGGCTTTAGCAAGGCACATCCAGTCAAAAAAGGGCAGTTGAGCTGACTGACTAATTCCGTGTAGGATTATTATAGTGAAGCATAGTGGTGCTGGATAAAAGTACGGCCGGCCTCCCAGCAAACTAATCCAAGTATGAGCAAAAAGTTATATTTCCATTAGACACATGCATGTAGTCTAACAGTATGTTATCTAATTATCATATAACTGGTAATCGAGCCATTAAAATCTCCAGACCTCCTGTATATTAAAAACAATTTCATATTTAAGGCATGGAAACAATTCATAAAGCAGATGCAGGGCTCTTGCTTGCTTGAGCCATTGCTCGGCATTTGGGCATTTTGCCTTGAAGAAATTACCATTTGAGTTTTGTTTATATTTATAGCAGTTCCAGTTGAGAAAGAGGCATTCCATGAGTGCTGATATTTCTCTGATATACAAGTCCTCTTTACAATGCCTATATTGAATGCTAATATAGGCATTCTGCCTAGTGACATCATAAAAATGGAAAGATATTTAATTTTTTTCCACTAGAGGGCTACTATTAGATTCAGCATTGCAATTGCAGATTAATGTATCTTAATACACTGCTCAAAAAAATTAAGGTAGCAAGCAATCACAGTATAACACCAAGTCAATTAAACTTCAGGGAAATCAATCTGTCCAGTTAGGAAGCATAAGGTATTGTGAATAATTTTTTTGAGCAGTGTAGAAATACCAACTTGTTGGCTAGTTAGGATTTTAGTAATTGTGTTGCTAAAAGTTTGCCACACATGCTTGAGCAATAATTGTGAACACTGGTTATTTGAAAAGCCAAATTAACCCAAAGCCATGTGCTTAGGGCACAAAGCATATATGAAATCTGGGTTTTCAGCAATGTAGCTAAATCCCCCTGTATCATTAACTGTACTCCATCCAAATTGTTTGGAAGAATAGGCAATGATTAAGAGTGGTTTTCTTCCTGCTGCTTTCTCTGTACTTTCTGGAAGGCCATGATTTGCCTTTCTTTTTTCAATCGTGGTGCCTTTAAATGTTACTTAATACTGTATACTTAAATATCTGTAATGTAGCCAAAACCCCCTTAGCATTATACATTGACACTTTCACACCTAGTCAGTTAGATTTTTTTTTATATATTAGCTAAGCTGCTGTCAATCAGTCCAAAACCCTACTGCGGTGGTTTCTGTTCCAACTTGTCTCTTTGGCTGCCAGCGCCTGCTTATCATTCCCATATCCCAGACACATAGGGACATAGCTGCAGATCACACAGGACAGATACAGCTGTGACACAGGCCAACCCTCTGCTGTGACATCCATGTTGAACACTGGAGGTGGCTTATGACGGCTACTAGAGAATAAAGAAAGACACTGGGTGTCACACAGGTTAAGCTAGGCATGTGATGCTGATTTATCAAAAAGCTATTAATATAGCGTTGTTATTAAGCCCTATACTGAATGGTGACTTTAGGATGTATAGATTTACACCTTCTGGATACTTTAGACAGCAGCATCAGTAGAAACAGATCATAGAGACTCTTTTGCTTCCTTTCATTAGGTCCCTGCTTGGTAAACACACACTTTTCTTCCACTCTAGAGATGTACTGTAGCTAAAATGTGCGTCTCATTGTACACCCACTGTGTAATCCCCTCTTAATGTCTCTCTCTCTTTCCCACTTGTACTGGACTCCAGTTGTATGTGGGCTGCCCACTCACGTTAGAAACTGTCCTGAATAATAACTGGCTTTTCTTTAAAATGTAGGCCTACCGCAGGTAGAAGTGCTGTCGCTGTGATTGACAGTTCACTGCAGCACAACTGTGAACTAAAACAATATCTGGCACACACCTCTGAGTTTGCAGCAGTGGGACTGACACCAAAGACATACCAGCCTTACAGGCACGGCCTGTCACCTCAGCTGTTGGCGGTCCTTCCCAGATGTCTGTGTGTGGATGGAGTGTTGCACCTTCTGGAGCTTTATTGAAATATGTTTTGGGAAAACATATATCCATTGTCCAAGGTCATTTCAAGGGGTCTACAGCGCAGCCGTCATGTGTAACAGAGAGCTGTGTGTATACAGGATTCTCTTACATTCAAACACTTTATCAGATGAATTCCATTATCAGATCCTCCCTCGCTGGGTGAAGATGATCTTACTAGTGAAGTCAGCGGTGCAGATCTTGATTTGAGAGAAAACCATGCATTCTCTCCAGTGCTATCAAAGCTGTTTTTCACTCCTGAACTATAATGTGTGTGCATCAAGCTCATCTCATGAGACTGTCTATATAGTATGTACAGTGTGTGTGTAACTTCTGAAATATCAGTTGAAACAATGTTAATCCTAAAATCTAAAATGTAAATGCTTCAATATATCCTTGTCAGTCAGGGCAAAAATCTTCTCTTAGAAAGTAGCATGTTATATTTTATTTGACAACACATTGGACTTTTTTTTACATTATCTCTAAGGAATGCTGAGTCTTATCGGTTATCCATAATGAAATTATTCCAAGGTAATTTATCTTTTCTCTGGAAAGGTTATTGTCGCATCAATACAATGACTTACATTTCAAACAAAGGTCAACATGAATTAGAAACATCTTAATTCATCAAATAAACGCTTTAAGTGGCTGATGGAAAAACAGGTTGAAAATGTGTGTTGTTATTACAACACACATTGTTACAATTCAGAACTTCCTGACCGCAATCATAACATTCCACGACAGGCCAGAATAAAAAATACACGGGCTTACCGGCTACTATGGCGCCACAAGGCAGAGTCTTGTCACGACATTTAGAATCTTCAATCATAATCCCACGGGAATGGGTGGACTGAGTAAATAATTAATAATCTAGCGACGATTATAAAATAAATCTCCATGGGAGTTCCACTATCTTGTTCAGGAACGGGCAGAGCGGCAGAAAGTTCAGGCAGTATTTCAGGATGACAGTCTTAAAGATCGCTATGTGGGCTAGTAACATGCCTTGTAATGCTAATGCAATCTCGTTAACATTAATAAAATGTTTAAATGTTAACTTAATATATTAATATCCGAGGTTTGCAGCGATACTTTCCCATATGTTATCTTTCTGTAGACTTTGTTTCCTTTATAAAAACTTTTACCGACTCCTGCAGTTCTGTAAACAAGAGTTGGTCCGCTATTGTCCGCTAATGGTTTGCTATGATTGGTTCAACCCATTTAATGTCTCTGCCATGGTGATTCATTCAAGCACACTAAGTAGATTGATTAAAGAACATGAGCTATTTTTATTAACATTATTAGGCTGATATTTATACCAAAATAGACTATATATCATGATGTTTTGGGAGAAACCAAACAATTCTATATAAAATCACATATTCAGCACCACCATATAGCCGGAATGGAATGATCCTTGTTTCATAATCACATTTTGCAACGATTCGACAATGAGATTGGTAGTCAAATCAGGCTCCTTAGTTCGAATTGCTGAATACTATTCAGGGTAAATATTTTGCTACTATATATCTGGCAATATTTTACTAAACTAATGACTGTTTAATTGCTATTCAGGTCAACCAAAGGTCCAAATATGTTCTGTTCTTTGTTTAATGCAGTTATCCATATTCTGGGTACAAGTAATAAATCTGTATCCTCAAAAATGTCAGGTATTGTGTTATTGTAGACATATGGAATCCACTCAGAAGTAATTTCAGCTCAAATAAACTGAATAAATATTTCAGCGATTGAGATACTATATAAAATCTAATTGGACACATGATGTTATGAGATCGCATTCAATTCAGTAATAGCTTGTGGAAAACGTCTAATATTATCTTACAGGCTGACACAATCTCTCATGGGCTAATCAGCTCTATAATTTCCCTTCCTCTGCAATATCCTTTTGCTAAGTTATGTCATTTTATTGTATTAGGGCATAACTAATGTTAACACTATATCCTACAGTGTTAGTAGGACATGTATGTCACAACTCTAATCTCAAATCTATGGGCATTGGTTGTTCTATTTTCAACACTGTCACTAGTGGTGAATGTGTGTGTGAATGGGTGAATGTGAAGCAATGATGCACAGCGCTTTGGGTGGCCCGTGGGTTACCAAAAAGCACAATAAATGCAGTCCATTTACCATTTCATTACAATTAGTTACTGTCCACTTGACCTGTCAGACCACCAGATCACCAGGTAATTTAGTTGTCTGTGTTTTGTTCATGTGTGTGTGTGTTAAATTCATTTCTGGGAAGTAACAATCTTCTCTTGTGTCTATGTCAATCTATGGTCCTTCCTCTGGTCTCACAGGAATTCAGATTTATTGACTGATTCATTGAATTAATCAATCAAATATAATGATTAATTAAATTATTTCATTAAGCAATTAATTATATTGTGTTTATATTATGATTATGATCAACCACAGTTGAGTGTAAGCCATAATTTGGTTGCCTGTGCCTATAAGTAGGGTGGTACCCCAAGGAATTATTCATTAGGGAAATTAATATTTCATAAATAAATAAATATATATCAATCAAATGTTGAGACAGATTTATATTATTATACATATTTACTTAATACGACTTCAAACATAGATTAATTCAGGATAATTGTCACAATCAGTGCGCACCGGTCCATGCGCGCTCCGTGTCCCCCCCCAGTGCGCACCTGTAGGCTGATTAGACCTACAGGTGCGCCCCCTTAGTGGTTTGATTATTGGACTATTTAAGTTTCCCCAACAACACAAGGTGTTGTTGGTCATTGTTTTGGCTTATGCTCTGTGCGTGTGTGTTTTCTTTATTAAATCAACGCTTAATAGCATTTCATCTGGAATTCCGCTTGTGTGTGTTTCGCTGGCTCGCGCTTACTCTCGCTCATCAAACACCGCTGTTACAGAAATGAAATAAAACTGTATATTCAAGGCACAAAAGCTGACAATTAAAATGTGACGAATAAATGAAGGTGCTTCTTTCGCTCCACCAGTAACTAAAGAAACAAGCTAGCCGTTAGAAACTGCACTTATCAACAGATTGATTGTTTGTAGTCTGTTGTAACCTCTGTCCTCCCTCCTCCTGTAATTTTGTCTCTCATAAGCTCCTCTCATTATTAGGAGTCTACAATATTTTCCCACACTGTCTGGTGGTGAGATAAAAGCGATATTTACCCTGATTGTCATTAGAAGCCGTTGAGGTCCCTATCCAGTAATGAAGGACAGAACAGAAAACACATAATTACAGTGGTGGCCGGTCTTGGAAATGATGCAATTTCAGTTACTTCACAAGGAACATAAGGACTCCTCAGATGTTGATGTATAGTATTTATGGCGTGTGTGTGTGTGTGTGTGTGTGTGTGTGTGTGTGTGTGTGTGTGTGTGTGTCTGTATCAGGCAGCATGCTAGAACCCGTGCATGCGTATTGTCTTCAGACCCCACTGTGCTTTCTGAACCTCTAACGGGGTAAAAGGCGCTCGTTTAAACAGTTGTGACTCAAAGGATGTGTCGATCAATAGTACGGCAGAGGAACAAAGGCCAAGGAAGCCTCCCTCCACTCTAATCACCGCTTTAACCTTCAACGTGTCTGCAGAGCTGACAGGCTCACCTGGGCGCCCGACGGCCTGTTACTTCTAAGGCTTCTGCTGTCTTCACAGGGGCCTTGTGAAGAGTTTCAACCATAGACTGTATAAATAAGTGGACAAACCCTCCCTGACGTCACCCATAGAGTTTTCGTAGAACGGGTTTGAAGCCAAGTGTGCTGGCTCCCGCATAACTCCCAGCTATGTAATGAATGGATAAATTGATGGCTTAATATAATTTCAACTGATGAGTTATATAACAATTTACCCCAGTACAGTTGTAAGGAACTGGGAAACTAGCTATAGAGACCAAAACCGTTTTTTGTACCAGGCTGTAAACATGTTAATTTCTGCTGTAAAGTTGGACATTTTAACATTGGGGGGTCTATGGGGATTGACTCGCATTTGGAGCCAGACTCAAGTGGCCATTTGAGGAACTGCACGTTTTGGCACTTCCTTATTGGCTTCATTTCTAAGAATCGAATGTTGACGCTTTGTTTCAACCTGTGGTTTTTCTACTGTGGTCTGGGTTACATTTTACTTTTAAGGGTTACGACAGGATTCATTCAATGTATAGTGTGTAAATTATAGTTTAATTTTGCAGTGCTAAGGGTGTACACACATTTCACAGTTTGATGAATTTTGAGATATTATAGTACACATAGAGCTACACTCGTGTTCACTTTTGCCTCCATCTCCACTCTTCCCTTCTGTAACTCAGCCCTCCCATTCTCACGTGACTTTGCTTATCCAATAGGAAGGCCAGACTTGAGACGTGTGTGTGTGTGTGTGTGTGTGTGTGTGTGTGTGTGTGTAAGAGAGGGGAGAACAATAACTCTTTACAAGTGTTTTAAAACCCCCGTTGCTGGCAGGATCTTTTGATATGTAGTCTATCCATGTCTTCCAGTTGCCATGAAATGAGTTAAAATGAACCACATGATAGTCCATGCGATTTACACAACTTGAAAACTGGATCCCTCAATTACATATGGTGATGCAATGTCTCTATTTTTTATGGGACTGCAAAAATAGTTGACATTGGTTATTATAACCACCTTGTATGGTAACTAACTGCATAACATTTAAAAAAAAAGAATGATCTTTTTTTATCTTTTCCCATTTCAGAATATTAAGCACTTTGCCAGCATTTAGGCTGCTAGCAATTATTTATTTCTGGGGATTTAATGATATTTTAATAGGAATATATTGAGTTATGGATATTGAAAAATGCATAAGCTAAGTAACCATGATGACTTGATGATTATCTAAGAGAATGTTGTTTGTTTGCAATAACTGGTGGTTAACCAATTCAACAGTTGACAACTGTAGTGATTGTAAGTTTGGATAAAAGCGTCTGCTAAATGCTGTAAATTTTAATCTTGTTGCTTGCCCTCATGAGTCTGTAACACTACACTTACTAATTTAACTAATTAGATGTCTCTCTTTGGTAAAAGGTATGAAACCAAACAGAAGGTTCTTTGGTTGGAATTTCTCAGTGCATTTTCTTTAGTCTCAGTGACACATGATTGACAGCCGCTGTTAACTGTAAAATCCATCAAATGCAGCTGAAGCCTAAAAAGAGAGAAACCCTCCTGATACAATGGATAGCTAGCAGAAAACACAGGCAGATTTTGTGTTGTGTAAAAGGATTTTCCTTGTAAAGGGAAACGTTTGTTTCATTTCGCTTAGTTTTCATTGACTCTTTTTGACGTTTTGGCTTGGATTTTTGTAGGGCCATGAAATGGAACATGTAGTTACTAGGGAATGCTGAACATTTTCTAAGTTGCTCCTTTTAGTGAACGTACTGGAAAAACTACACAGACATGGAAGAGAAGAAAGGCACTGGATATTCTGACATTCAGACAAGTGGCTGATTCTTTCAACACATGCGTGTCTGATTTGCCTGACTACTTGACAGTTGATGTATGCACGCGCACACCCACACACACACACACACACACACACAGACAGACACATACAGTATATTGTGGTCACATTCATTAACATAATCAAAAGCGGCCATTAAGTCTACCACAAGCGTTAACCTTACACTTCCTTCCTCTCCCCCCTTCTGTTCTTCCTTCAGTGTTGTTGACCTCTCTTTATGTATCCACCATCCACTGTTAATTTTTCATGTTTTCATGTCACAGTGAAGAACAGAGCCACTGGCCAAAGTTGTGGCCGGGCTAGAATGTCGGGGGTTTAGCCGAGGAGTGTAGCTTTAGCGGGTGGAGAGCCGACGCACTTTATGACTGACAGACCCTGTTCAGGTAGCGTTCGCAGCGCCATAAGAACCTTGGGACTGGATATGGAGCCAGCACAGCAGACAGACGTTTGATCTGCACTCCATCACACTGGAAGGCAGTGGGCACTTGATGAGTACAATGACCTTTTAGCAGAAGATCTGCCATGGCGACCTTCAATCATGGACTGACTGGCAGACTGAGGCTGCACCCACAATTATTGGAAACCCAGCGGAGAGTCACATGGAGAATTTGTGTGCAGGACGTCTTCCTCTTGTCCTTCCCAATTCTTTCTTGTCCTCCCTTCCACTCTTTAGTATTTGCCTCTATCCTTCACTCGGTTTGCTCCCTTTCTTCTTTTGCCCACACTTTTCACATTTTCTAAACACACACACACCAGCTACCATTCAGCGCTAGAGTCGATTTTTACCGGCCCATCCATCTTTGCCCCTTTTAGCACCACAGTACTGTTTCTATATGGAATTGAAGAGACAAGAAACTATTAAAGTGCACCAATGACTTTTACTATAGGTGTAACACAATGTTTTGACGTAATTACAAATAGGTCATTTACAATTAAGTGATGTATCAGACAATTTTCTCTAGATTACTATTGTAATGCAGTATTTTACTGGTAATTACCCAGTAGTATAACAGTAGATACTATTGTACAAAGAGAGGTGAACCCTCACATGTATCTTGGTGTTCAGTGTTATTGTGTGGCATTACAAACATGTAAAAGTTAAGGCACAGGCAGGCCATCTGATAATGTCATTTAGATATTCCATCAGATTGAATGCTTTACTTGGCAGTTTTTATGTCGAATCTTTGAGATTTGCTTCATTGAAAAAAATGGTTTGGCTTCTGTTACTGGTATATTTATGGCGTGTTGTTTAAAGGTCCAATAAGCAGTCTCCCCCCTCCCCGCCCCCACCCACCCGAAAAAGCAGTTCTTATACTGCATAGCCTACTAACACCTGCCAGTGTAGATGTGGCTGTGCCTATACTAACCCTATGGGTAAACATGGCAACCTCCCACAACCCGCTGTATGTAGCTAAAAATAGTTCATTCTGTCCCTACAAAACAAGTGTATATGTTTTAAAACAGTCCTATCAAGTCCTTTTTTAGTCTAAAACATCTCTTAGTTCACCAAAGTGTTATGCGTTAAGACATACAGTACATACATGAGCTGCATAAACACTTCTATAAATACGTGCCACGGTAGCCCATATGGAACCTTACGCGCTGATGATTTGCATAAGCGCTGCAGCCTCTGAGAAGTTGATGTGGGCTACGTGACATCTTTTTTGATCCCAGCAGGTTGTTCTGTTAAATCTGTGTCTTTCTGCCATCACTGAGCTGACAAAGTGATAGAGCGCCGTCTCCCCGCGCCGGTGTGTTTGCGTGTCACTCCGCCGATATCTCTACTGAGCACAAGCCGCCCACGGAATCAGCCCAGCATCTCCTCT
>JAODLI010049097.1:0-16745 GCA_027575585.1 Percopsis omiscomaycus | reverse complement strand
CTACACTGAAATGAATAACAGCCAGTAGCTAGACTGGAAGAGCAGGACGAAATTCATGTTATTGACCACTATGGGCCGTGAACCACCAGTTCACGGCCCATATCAATGTTAATAGAAATACATGTATAATCTATCAAATACACAGTAGTGCTTTCTAATACTGCCTTCTTCCACATACATTTATATGTGGGGCCATGGCAGTTAGAGGAGGCAGTGCAGTTTTATTTTTTTCATTTTTTTTTCCATTGTGTGGTCCAACCATCATTCGTTCAAATAATGAATCAACACTGCAACTCAAAGAATACCGGCTTTAGCTAATTAACGGGCACCACCCAAGTACAATTCCCATATTGATGGATGTTTTTGGTCTACCTCAGAAACCAAGTTAGAGAAGCAACAGATGTTAAAACGCACAGATTCTGTGATCCACTGCCCTAAGTGAGCGACTTCTGAGTCACATCTCAGAGTCATTATTATGTCACTGTGTGGGGTGAACTTCATTATGTAGGCCTTTGCTTTTCGGATCAGGCCAGAGTTTCACAATGTAGTGTATGTAGCAGCCATTTTCATCCGAACCACACCAAACTGCATCCAAACTAATCAACCAACCCAATGATTCAATTGTTTTTCTCTTCTGAAACAAAAGGAGGGGATGTTTTCAATGCACTCCCTTGAGGACCCATAAAGCATTTGTGAATTCAGCGGGGAGACTGTGATGTGACTGGGGTCACAGATGTTTCAGCACACGCGACTCTGAATGCCGAAAGCCTCTTAGGATGCATAACATTTCAGGGTGTTTCCTTAAATTGCTTGTAAAGTGTCCTTGGTGCACCTTTAGTGTCTAAATAATAGCTTTTTTTCATCCTCTGATTAAGACATTTTCCCCAGGGACATTTGTCAGGAGGTGCTCTTAAAAAACCTACATCGTTGAAATGTCAGCATCATGCAGAGCCTCATTTGTTACACTGTCATATCCCTTTAATAATGAGCGCTCAAAAGAGACCAGCAAATACATTTTCAAATCCATGACCACAGCCCTCAAGCTAGCAACCTTACAGTTGGTAAGACACCCAACTCAATCACAAAGACGCATGAACCCGACAGATACAGAGCGCTGTGAATCACTTGTTTAGAAAATGACAAAGGTCTCTACCACATAACCTAATAAAACCAAAGCTTGCTTTTAAAGGTCCACTATGTTGTCTGAAGGGACCTAATAGGGATGGACCAATTTTTAAATCTGTCCAACATGTCACTTAGCCAAAACTCTTCCCTGTGTGTGACAAGCGTGACATAATTTCTGGATTTTAACCAATTGTCTCTGACCTATCCTGCCACTACCACCACATATACTGTAGCCAATGATGTTAGGGCATGCTTAGAAAAAGTGCAAAACCCACTGAAACAGAATGTTGAGCTCAAAGTCTGTCCAGAATGACAAGACTTTAATGGTAGACCTATATATCCTGACCACACCACAATAAAGACGTTGACTCATCAAAGAACGTCTCATTCACAGCATTGCTCGTCACCAGTAAAACCCTTGTCTCTTCACACACAGGGGCTTTTTATTGGGATTCGCATTGGTTCAACACAGCTCTTAGTCAGCCTCTGAACTGTGCCCAGGAAAAACACTTGACATGATTGAGATAACAGAGACTGTGCAGGACATCACCAGAAGTTGACATCACATAACTTTTAAAACCGAAAGGGTCTTTTTTTAGGCAGCATTGACACCACTGTCCTGTTAGCGTTTCTTTCTTTCTTGCCCCTACACCCACGGGCAATAAGTCCCTTCTAACTCCCAGGGGAGGGTGCAGGAGCACACAACTCCTGACCCCTGGCAGAGAGAAGGCCGTTTGATAGATGACCAGTAAGGTTAAGTCTCTGATTGGTATTCAGCTTTCTCCATCGAAGCGCACTGAACCAAAACGCCAGATCCCCTCACCCCGGTGTAAATGATCACTTTGACTTTGATCGATACAAGGGGGTGGATGCTGAACCTTCACAGTGGGGATGCAATGGGGAGCTGAGGCTAGGCAGTGCCTATAGCCTCAGATGATATGTCATTCAAGGGCTGTTTGACAACTTCACTGTGTCACGGTTCTATGAAAAGATGGATTGTTTTAAGCAGAAGAATACTGCACACAGAAACTAGACTCACTACATTCTGTCTGGAGTTATACAGACACTCCCTTTTGTTCATCTCACGCACACCAACTCAATGTATTATGGTCAAAAAGCAGTGCTGGAAAATGGGGATGTTTGACTGTGCACGTGTTTGAGGATGCTAGCCAAAAAACCAAGAAATATTGATGAATACAGAGGCCAGTTAAAACAGTGGGTAATTATTTTAATCTTAGTAAATTCTTCATTCTAATTACAGTACCTCATCCACATTCCCGGGGCAAGTCAAATATTTTAATCGTATCCCTCATTACTACGATAGATCCATATTTTAGCAATTACTCAACATGTATGTTTTTGTGGATAACCATTTACGGAGTTCTAACTGGTCAGGGCAAAGACGGTAAAAGGTTCTCCATAAACGCCACTTTGCCCCAGGAACATGTAAATAATTCCCCCACCACACAGTCCTGGACATTGCAGACAGGTTCAGACGTACGTGTGCCTATATTAACACAAAGAGCGTCTGGAGCGCTGTTTAACTTTGTTCTTCTTGCTACTGTGTTGTTTCATGTGTGACGTGAACAATAAACGTCGGACAGACTATATATTGCCTGCCTGCCAATGTAAGCAGTTGCCACCAAAAACAAATTAAAGAAAATCGCGTAATAAAATATTTACATTAGATTTACACGTTAGATTTACCCGTCCTATTGATAATTCAACCTCCCGTGCAGCAACGCTGCCTGTTTCTCTGACGTGAACAGACTATAAATAAAAGCACGGATTTATTACCGGATAGGGACAAAAGCACATACTAACATGAAGGGAGCGCAACGACCCGCCAATGTGTGCGCCCAATGCGTTCCGCTCCGTTGCCTTGATGTGGTAAAAAGACGAGATGTCAAGTGAAGGACCGGGTGACGTTGCCATAGGTACAGAAAACGAGGTACCTACCTGTCATCGTAGCAGAAATCTGCGTCCAGTGTGTTCAGATAGAGAAGCACAGCCACGGTGGTGCACAGCAGCTCCGCAATCATCTCTCAACACGATAACAGGCAGATGAATGGAAGAAATGTCATTAGATTGAAATCAGGTCCCGTCTCTAGAATGTGCTCTCAATTCGGACGCTCCGCAACACAACGCAGGGCATTTACCATGGCAAGCCAAGTGTCTCAAAGTTTGCACCTCCCCGGCCATGTTGTTTTTAACCCATTTTGTTCAATAACGGGTCAGATCCGTTTACACATGAGGATGGGTCTAGGTGTCGCTGTCTCTGGTTTTGAGCTGCTCGCATTTCGCTGTTCCCTTGTCCTCTGTGAGCACATCTTCTGCCGCGGCACAGATAGCCCTGGACTGAGCCGCATGTGGTCGAATGGGGTTTTTACGCATGCGCGAAGCGCCCACTTGCACATTTACTCTGCATTAATAAAGGTGGGATTAGGCCTTTTATAATGTGACTGGTCGACATGATTATAATACCGATTGTTACGTCAGACATGGAAATGTGATTTTATCAAATAGGTGTGTGTACTGAATAAAAATGTGTATTGATTTAGTGAGTGGGCAATAGCCTATTCTATAGTTCCACTGGACTGTAGGCTTAGTCGCACAATATGCAATATACAGACACTTACACATACACTCCTTGACTGTGTTATAGCGCCCCCATAACCCCAAATTTCCACCGAGCTCACTGTTGATGTTTGAAACCCAACTGTCCCCAGAAGTAGGGGTGGCTGTATGGGGAGGGGCCAAGAATGGAGTAATACTATGCGCACTGTATGGGGAGGGGTGGAGAAGAGTGCCAGCCAATCAGCACTCTTGCGGGCGGGAAATGCACTCTTGGAGTTTCAAACCCAACGATGTTTGTGTGAACCACAAGGCTAATTCCAGACACAAACTGAGGACTGTACCTTTTAATTCTTGAATATACTGGGGGGGATATTGATTCTACAGAGGTGCTTGTGTGTGTGTGTGTGTGTGTGTGTGTGTGTGTGTGTGTGTGTGTGTGTGTGTGTAAGAGATGGATAGACAGAGATAGACAGTGAGGGAAAACTGGAGCGAGTGGAGTAGAGATAAATGAGCCAGCGTGGCTCAGCCTATGGTGAGGTTGCCCGTGAGTAGGCGTATGGTTTTCACGCACCGCCAGCCAGTTTGGAAGCGTGCCTGCGCGGCCCCGCTGAGGACCAGCTGGACCGAAGCCGGTCCCACAGTCGGAGCCCTCAATCCACCATCAATCCACAGGAGAGCAGGGGAGGAAGAAAAGCAGATGGCAGGGAGCGGTGTATATGGTAAGGTCATATACCGCCGGTGAGCGGTGAGAACGAGAGAGCGAAGGGGTTAGAAAGTCATTTGTAACGCTGGCATTCAGTGACCCCAACCCCAGCCATCTAGAACTATTTAAAGGGGCAGGCTGGTGATGTTTTTTGCGCCTGAGACGAATGGAGAGGCGCTTCCTCTTTCCCAGCATTCCACAGTGTCGGGAGGTAACAAATGAGAGTCCCCGGTTTGGGGGGGGGGAAGGAAGCAACCCATGTCATTTGAACGACTTGTCTCCTTGGAAACATCAAAACTTAGGGCCCCTCTGTAAAGGTCTGCTGTGTAAACGTACACACTCCCCACATCCGTCGTTTTGGGTCATGCTGAGTGTAACACCTGATATGTAATGCAGGAGGTGACAAGCTGAACACTGAGATCCAAACCTCTCTTCTTCCTACCAGCACAAGCGATTAAGGGATTACCAAACGAAAAGAAGGAGAAATGTTACATAAACAGGCCGCAGGTGTAACCAGTCATGTTTACTCTCGCTGACTGATTACCTACCTTTCAGGAGCTTAATGAATGTCTCGCCCGATCTTTATAGGCCTAAACAGGCTCCAGACACAACAGTAAAACATCCTTGTTTGTGTTTCGGATTAGATTATAAAGGGGCTGGTGTGTGTGTGTGTGTGTGTGTGTGTGTAAGTAATTGGGTTGGGAACACATCAGCAACACTGAAGAGGTATACCTAATAGGTGCAGCGATCCTTCCCCTGATCGCCATCCTTCAGGAGCATTATTGTTTGCTATATTTGATGAAAGTGTACAGTATTTTTCCCCTTGTCCTTTGGCTGCAGGTGACAATCATTTCAGACTTTCCTCTCAGTTCATAACGCACACCTCTTCCTTTTTACCGGTACACTCCTTGATTGTGAAACTCAGAAACCCAAATGTCCTCTCCAGCTCACTGTTTGTCTTTCATTCCTTTATCCACTGCACAAAAATGTACATGGCTGTAGGGGGAGGGGTAGAGAAGACGTGAGCCTATAAGTGCTGTAGGGGGAGGAGTAGGGAGGAGTGCAAGCCACTGTGAAAGTGGCATGCACTCTTAGTTTCAAACCAAAACAACACAGTTTTTGTAACACTGGTTTCAACCACAAGGGTAATTCCAGACCCAAAAGGGGGAGTGCCTAACCCTAACCTTTATATGTTAATACTAAATTGTCTTTTGCTGAGGGCCTGCATACGTTGCTCCATAGTTTAAATGATTACTAGTTACATACACATGACAAGGGTCCAATTCAGTATGCACTGCTCTTTGCTTTGAGTTGTGATCAGATAGATATACAATGCAGAACAATGTATTTGTTTGTATATAAATAGCAGTTAAAGTGTGTGAGTGCTGTGAAGAATTGACCAACAGGCTAACCTCTTCCATTTTGGGGAAATAACTATTATTAAGAGATTTCCTCCCTCGTTAACATACATCCGAAGCAACTAATGGATTTTTTCCCCCAGTGCTATTTGCTCCGGAACCAGTGCCTCTTCACCCTAGCAGATAAACGTCACACAGGAAGGACATAATCACGGTTTGAACAGCACAGTATGAGGCACCACCTTTACAGAAATAGCATGCCTGGTGTATTAATATGCTCTAAAAGCAAAAGGAAAAAGCTGAAAAAAGAAAAATGAACACACTAACACACTAAATCCACTCCACCCTGGTTTTGACTGATAGGGGAGTCACCTCCTGATTCTTATCAGGGAAGTACAAAATATAACTTTGTTATTACTCTCTATGATAAGACTGTGGCTTTTATTTCTTGTAAGCTTGACTAATCAAGATCAAGCTGCTTCATACAAAAATAAATAATAAACATAACACATTTAACAGCAGGGCATAAGACAGAGGTAAATGCTGAACATGACATACAGCATCATTTATTAGTAAAAATGCATTATTTGCTGCAACAAATTTGGTGTTCTCCATTAATTCCACTTCATCACAGGCATTAAGCTGAATTCATGGCCAACACACACATTTTGTTAGGAAGTGATGTTACTTTAAAATGTTTACATATGAAGGACTTGTTCTAGCAAGACAATAAAGCAAAGAACAATGTAAAAGATATCAGATTACCAAAAAATAAAGCTATTAGGCGCCTAGGGAACTACCAACAACCGATTACAATGATGGAATATGTTTTTGTTTAAAAAAAGCCGCTTACCATATACAGTATAAGAGGTGATCTGCAGTGAATAAGGTACTATAAAATGTGTTTCAATTAATCAATTTGACCATTTAATCTCCAAGACACAATACAATGTCCAAAATACAATCCCGCCTGTGATTTTGTTTTCTGGTCAGATGTTTCATATTGCCTTAATTTGATATAAATCTGGAAAAAACCCCAACAGATTGGACATGATTAATGGAAACTTTGAATCAGAGGGACAGATATTGTTGTCGGATGTTGTTGCATTGATATTGTTATCACAGGAAATCATCAGGAACAGTTGTGCGTATACTGAATGAAGTGTGTTTGTTCAGTTGACAACTGACGAGGTTTGAGGCTGGCCATCATACGTGTTCTTGACTGGACATGTTTATTTACATTCACAGATGGACCACTGTCCGGTGTGAAACACGTTGCTATCAAAGAAATACTCAAAAGGAAACAAAGCGCGATGACATCACATAAGGTTACAGCAGCGAAGCTAATCTGGAATGAGCAGCATGCAACCACTAGCGGCATCTGGTACGCTGTGGTAATGTGTGCATCACTGCAGGGCCGTGATGGCAACCATTTATTAGCTCTGTCTATACTGGCACCTTTCTTTACCATGGCCTTTAGCCAAGCCGGTCCCCAAAGAAATCTTGTTTGCCCTTTGAACACTGAAAAAAGCACGACATCATGATTGTCTTCAGATGGAAGCCATCAGCAGTTTGTGTGTGTGTGTGTGTGAGAGAGAGAAAGTGTGTGTCAGTAGGCTACATAAAATGCCATTTGTTGGAAAATCCTTATTTTGACATAACTGTTATTATAATAATTTATTTCATTATATTGCCCCCAGAACCCTAAACCATTTCAGTTTGTTTGAAACAACTGTGTAAGGGGAGAGATAGAGGTTTTTATAGGATAGCTCTAGGGGAAGATTAGCTACACCCTCGAATTACAAACTAAAGCGTTTTTTGTAACGCTGGTTCCAACAACAAGGGCAATTCTGGACACAAAGAGGGCCCCTTTTACGTTTTAGAGGATCCTCCATGGCTGTTGATAATAGGAAAGAGCACTCAAGACGGTAGTCACAGAGCCATTGTGCTCCCTTGTTGTTGCCGAACCGCTACACAGCAGAAAATGCTGCCGGTTCAAACAGTACGATGAGGCGATGATAGGATGTGTGGACTGAAGCGTTTGACACCCTCTCCTTACTTCCGTACCACTTCCTGTCTGTGCTATGTGGTGAAAGGTTACAGGAGGTGACAGGGAAGGTCGTCCTAATAAAGACCATTCCCTCTCCCCGTCCTAAACCATTTTTATTTCTTCCATTAAGCAACAGGTCAGGAAATTGCACTCTGCCGGCTTTCACTGACTTCCATTCCTGCCAAAGATTTATTTGCGTATAGGTAATTGTTTACCTGTATAAGGTAGTTTACTGTACTGTATATCACACCGTTGTAGTTGTCTTTGTGTGGGAATGGAAAAGAGGTTGTGCCAAGGAAGTTTTTTTTTGTTTACTCACAGTATATACATAAACAAATGTGCATGCCAGCTTGAAGGGCAAGACCGGTCAACAGGACCTGACTCACCCCACCACAATATATTTGTATGCCAACACAGGCCGCATGCACATCTTGAATTGCTTGGGTTTGTGTCTGTCCGGTTTAGCCACTGGATTGTGCCGTCAGTGTGGTACATGGTTCTGGACCCAGACGTGGTCCAGATGCACAAAAAAGCCTCCCCTTCAGGGACACCGTTTGGCACACAGCGTAACCGCAGTGGCAATGACGGACCTAGGGCTAGCTTAAAGATGCTACAAGCTGTTATCGCCGCAGTGACAAATGATAGCAGTGATGGCAGATGAGGAAGTGTGGTTTGGGCGGATAACAGCAGTGTTTCTCTCCATCCTGCTTCGTTTAAACTGGTCTTATTCACTGGGTTCGACAGGAACTCCGCTTGTTTTTTTAAAGGAGCACTCCTAAAGTGTCCGGAATTACCCTTTTGATTGAAACAGGCTTTTAGTTTTTGTTTCGGTTTGAGTGCCAAGTGGCTGAACCTTCCTCTATACCCCCTCTTACAGCCACATACAATTTTGTGCCTCACAGTTGTGTTTCAAACATAAACAGTGAGCTAGGGTGGAAATGTGTGGTTCTATGGATGCTAGAACACAGTTGAGGACTGTTTAAGGACATTTCAAATAGTTTCTGTAAGTTGAAAGGTGTATTCAAATAACGTTACATTTCAGTTCTTGCGTCCAAAATAGTGAATTTAATTAGAGAAAAAAACAAAAAGAAAGTGCAGTTTATGATATATTTTCTTTTATACGGCATAAGCGTCTTACTTTTTTTTTTTTTTTAAATACTTGATTGAAATCATAAAGGGCCTGGCTTTGACCTTTCTCTGGGGCATTAAAAGTGGCCAACACTGACCTTATGTTATCAGTAGCTCAGATGCTCAACTCCAAAGACAACTTGGTAATTCCAAATGTGGCACATAATTTCTGCTTTCTTTCATGTTTGCCCACTAATGTGATTCATGGCTGTGCTCAAATCTATAACCTTCACTTTCAAGATAGAAGGAGAGAGTGATTTATGAAATGACGAGAACAAAACTAAACAGGAGAGATTAAGGTTCAGAGTGCCACTTGACCCTTCTCTTTTCACTGCTTCCTCTGGTTACAAGGCTAAAAATGGAGATTCCAGATCTGCAAAACAGGTAGACCCAACCTGCCCCCAAAATCCCAGAATTCCCTGTGGTCCCCGGCCTGTCTTTAAAAGCAACTGATATCTCAAGAGTCATTTACATTTACATTTAAGCATTTAGCAGACGCTTTTATCCAAAGCGACTTACAATTAGTAGCCTAAATTACCGTCACATATGAATTTGCACAACATTACTGGAAAGTGTATAATTCGCTTCTCAAAAAAATGTATATTTACAATAATCTGAGTCACACTGAACTAATGACAAACTCAGAAATGAGTGAATTCAATTAAACCATCTCAGATGGACAAATATATTTTCCAGGTGTTGTTAGGAATATCTTTCCATAGTAACCCCCTCAGACAACCACCCATTACTCTTTCCTATACATTTTTATTGTACAGAATAAAATGCAAAACAATACAATAAAAAAAAGAAAAATGTATATAATGCATAAATTAATTTGATTTCAACTAAAATAAAAATCTCTCTCTCTCTCTCTCTCTCAAAAAAGGTAAAGTCCTTGATTAGTGTCCAGAACTTCTGCAATGTGGGTGAAACCAGCATTGCAAAAAATGTTTTGTTTTTGTTAGAAACTCTGACAGCCCATGCCCCTCTGTGGATCGCACTTCTCTCCCCTACTCCCCCCTACAGAGTTCATAGGCTTGAACCCCTCTCTCCTCCCCCTAAAGCCCAGACAGCTGTGTTTCAAAATATACACACTGACCTGGGGCACAATTTTGAGGTTCCATTGGGGCTATAACACAATCAAGGAGTTTACCTTTTAAAATTACAATTTTACAAATAAAATGTGGCGGTTCATATATTCTTAGTCTCTTGGTAGGTCATTAGAGAACATTTGCATCTTCATAGCCAGGCGTTTTTTACTCCAACGATGGCATAACATCTTGGCGACAGCAGAGGATCGAAGAGCTGCACTAATGCAGAGAATGAAACGTCCTCCTATTGCACACACGCACAGACAGACAAACAAATGCATCAGAAACCTCTTGCTTTTGCCCCTTTGTTTGTCTTTGTCGTTCTTCATCGAGCAAAGTGCACCAGCGCTCTCAGATGCAGGATGTTCCGGCTGTTAAAGGCCGCTCCTACCGATCCCTTAGGATTGAACATCTGTGCAAATATTGTCTCAGGTGTTCCGTGGGCAAAGCCAGCTTGTTTCAACCAGCAGCCTGCTCCGTTCCCATCTCCTTCTGATTGATAATCGCAGCTCTTTGCCCATTTTTCAGAAACTCTACCAGCACACCTGGGTCACACTCGCAATGCCGAACCTACCCCACCTAATTGTTCTTTTCCGTCTCAAAGAACACATCGTATTACAATATTCATGACAATTATACACATTTCCTTTATCCTCGTTGAGGAAGCCCGTTTGACAAATAGTTCTGCACATAATCAGAGCCTCAAAGCGTTCGGCTTGTACTCCTCGCATCAGACCTCAGATTAGCATATTGTGTTTGGCCGGAGAACGGCGAGATGTTAAATTAAAGGCCAAGCCTAATTAAGTTGACACCTACACCCTCGACGGTCCGAATGACAGCTCCCCGCAGTTCCGCTGAGATTTCCACTCGCTAGCACATTCGTCATCGGGGAAGATAGGGGGGGGGCGGGACACATTTCAAATCCCCGCAAGCGTACAGTGCAAGCAAATCAACGGGCTCATAAATCAATATACAGTTGGGTTGTAAGAGGAGATTTCGTGGCTTTTGGTTAAACTTGCTGTGTCTTCAAAGAGGCTTGTTTTTCTCTGGAGCTTAAATCTAAACCTTTTAACACATGACTGAGTTATGGGTGAGTTAACTATTATATAAAAAAAAGGGTCATGGGGAACATTCGCTCTCAGCATGCAGATGCAGAAGTTTAAGAGAGCGTCATGGTGGAAACATTCCCCGGAGAAGTCACGGAGATCTTAAGACTAAAGCCGAACTAAAAAGTGCGAGTAGATGCCTGGAAAAAGCATAGGCTGGAGTTTATTGTGGACAGAGTAAAATCTGAGCGCTCTCATACATCTTATAATACATTAGCAAACGCAGACATGGTGTAGGTGAAAAAAGTATTTCCCCCTCCCATACATGGTTTCTTGTTAACCTGCTAATGTTACCTGTTCTTTCAGGTAGCAGAGCCGATCAAGGAGAATCAGACCTTCGATACAGGGAGCCAAGGTTACCTTCAGCTATACAAGGAAAGGTAGGACAGAAAATAGGCAGTGAGTGTAACTTTTCGACCTGTGACTCCCTGCCAAAAAAAAAAGCGTAGTACATAACATGTAACCCCTGTACATATTAATGCTCACTCAAAATGTAGCCACAGCCCACACTTTATAAGCTCATTAAAAATAATGATGGTAATAATAGCTTCACTTTTTCCCCCAAATCATCTCGAGACCCCTTACAGGGTGATGATGCCCACTCTTAGAAGCACGGCTGTGTGAGATATTCTCTCTAATTGGAATGTTCTTCCAATAGCACATTTGAATGTCGCTACCATACCATGGCACTGTTATTATCCACAGTGTAAATATGAGACTTATAAAACCTGCAGCTGCCCACATTTTCCATGTGGGAAACACAGCACGACTAGTGTCACGGGCAATCCCAAAAGCCATTTTACTGTTTTATTTCATGGAGGAGCTGTGGTATTTGGGTTGACACCACAATTAGTGGTCCTAGCCGAAACCTAAGAGCAGTTATCATACCTGCATTACGGCTGTGAAGATAATAATGGACGCCAATTTCAGGGCATTATACGTATCGGTTTACAGAGAATAATAAGAGGAGCTTAGACGTGTTATTGTATTTGTCGTGTAAATCTAAACCCAGGTAGGTATAGGCTGATGACTTCTCCCCAACACAAAGAGCTTGGACAAACATGACCGGTGGGGGGGTGAAGGATCTCGGGTGTTGTTCGTTCACGGCGGGCAGATGAGCTTTAATCACTCACCATGTTAAAGGCATGCATCTCAGCCATCCGTGGCCTGTACGTGTCGTAGTACCGCTGAATGGCATTGTCCGAAAGCTGGGAGGAAGAGAGAGTGAAGGTGAATGGAATGGAAGATAGAATGATAGAGAGAACAAGAGAAAGCCAGAGAGAGGCTTGTGGCGCAAATTATTGTTTCAAATCACATTCACTGTTTTGAATTTACAGCAAGCCCCAGTAGAGTTTGCAGGTACAGTTAACCACTTAGAAATAACTACCCTGCAATTACACTCTAGCATACACTGTGGCGATGTAGCGGAGATAAACAGTTTGACTGCTAACCCATTAGGATTTTCATTTGAAAAATAATTAACCTTTTCCCCGAGCTATTGGGATTTTCTTTCTTCCCATGATAACTTTTCACTCTATTTTTGGAATGTGCTGCGAGAGGTCGGGAATAACCTTTGATTCGTCCAGTTCTAGCCTGCGCAGAGCTCTGTGAACGTAGTCCTCAAATGATTTAGCCTTGGCGTAGACATTGCCCACTCGCTTCTCACTGTGGAGGGGTCGCACGCGCACGCACACACACACACAATCACCAAATAAGAGAACACACATTTACAAGTCCATTTGTGCACATTTACGCACACACATGCGCACAAACTGTCCCTTTACGTTGCCAGCTAACGTCTGGCCAATGGCCACGAAGTAAACAACACTCTCATTCATCGTTTTTCCCCCCCTACAACACCGTAGCAACACAAATCAAACGGTGACCAACGCAGCATCTCACTCGAACTGGACACATAACCCGGACCCGATGTCAGTCATTGTAAGGTCATAAGGAGAAAAACTTTTCACTTATACTGGGGGTTGTGTGTGAGGAGTGTTAGCTGTGCCTTGTGTATTTTAGGAATGTGAAAACAAAAAATGAAAATAGGGAGTTCGCTCCATAGCTGTCGTTCTGAAGCAAGCAATCTCACCCTGGAATTTTCTGCCAGGAATTTTCGCTCTATCTGAGCTGTAAAAGGTTTAATGTTTAGTTCAATATTTAATCATAAGAACACCAGCGAGAGATTTTCTGTCTGAAAAAATTCTTTACTGGTGTTTATACCAATTCAAGCCTGCGGCCAGATTATTTGTTATAAAGATGTATTATGCATTATGGAAGAGAGGAGAGACACAGCATTTTTGTTATAAAAGTGGAAATACCTTTTAAAGGAGCCGTAGTGGTCCCTTAGAATAACATGAAGAACTGCCCTGTAGAAAAGGGACTCCATCTGAATCTGGACAAAGCAAAAAAATCAAATCGCATTTTTATATAAAAAGGAAAAAAATAATAAACAAAGCTGATTAATATAGCTGTTATTGCCTCTTTATTCATCTGGTGGTTTTATTAAATATTCAATAATACCGTTTCTGTGACACTTTGTTGTTTTCTGAGACAAGCAATCAAGACTGGTTTGGGATTCAAACCAGTTTCAACATGTAATTAATCTTCGCCATGATTACATTAATATTTATAAACATTCCTTATTAATGGCCAGTGGTATCACATGCTGGCTTTAGCCTGCAGCTCTGCATGTCAAATAAATATACTGAGGTCCATCACAATTTGAAAGGAATAGGAGGAATAATGAACTGTTTGTTTGAATGTAATGTATATATTAGAGCTTTGATAAAGATGATAACATCTTACAAATTCTCACACTGCATTAGGGGTTTTGTCTGCATCAAGTAATTCAACGGATTTGAAACAATTTGGCTGTGTGTGTGTGTGCGTACGTGTGATTAAGCAACGCTCCTTAGGTGTTTAACATTACTGTGTACATGCGTTGCTCACCCCTTGGCCCTTAGAAACTCTCTCCAATGCCTGTTTTTAGAAGAAAGAAAGAAAAAAAAACAGCAACGAGTTAAATATATAGAATGTTATTATTTAGCAAAGGGTTATCCATATAGTTGCATAGCATTTCACAATAGAACCAAAATTCAGGAATAGTCAACAACAGTAGTGCAGAATATGAGTAATATACAGAGTATAAGAATCCAAAATATACAAAAATAATAACTAATACCAACCTATTTATCCTGTTAGCTATTAACCATTAGAATACTACCCACATTACTATGAATAATACACTGGTTAATTTATTAAAAGGCTTTATATTATATAAAAGGTGGCTACATAAACATTACTAAGAAAACAAAAAGGGAATGCTGTGCATTTTCTGTTGGGTAATTCAACTCACCAGGCAGGCAGACATCCTGGCATTTCGACCACAGGACCAGGAGTGGCTCCTGAGGTACTGACTCATGGGAAAGCCATACACACTGCTGGAACACTCTGAGAAAAAACACGCACACACACACACACAGGCGTGCATGTATTAACATGCCTGTTTGAATGGCTTGGGAAATTAATTGGGTATATTTTGGTTTTGAACAATTGTAATCAGTACATAAAAGGAATGTGACAACATCTCTAAAGCATCACGAAGAGGAAACACTTGGTTTCTTTGATTCAAGAGGGACTTCCTGTCTCGTTTCACCAGCTAAAGAGTCTGCTAAGCTCTCTGGGATCTGCTACCTACACGTAAACAAGAATGTTTCAATGTAGAGACAACTAATGTAAACTTGTGCTGAGGGGTAAAAGTCAAATTCATGTATAATATATATTTAAAAACATTTGACTACTACAAAAGGATATTTTTTCTTAATATTTCACTGATATAAGATACAAATACCCAGGCAGACACACACACAAACACTCACACACTCCCAATGGGCCTTGCTGAATGCAACAACTTGACAGCCTGAGATCCTTTTCATGTCGTTTGTGAAAGGGTCAGTTGTCGAGGCCAAAGCCCAGTGGGACTAAAGGGATACAGTCAAGTGAAGCACTAATAACATGCGAGAGGCCTACGGAGGCTTCCCGACCTTGAAAACACGAAACACTCGCACGTTAGCCCCTTACATTAGCTTGCCTTCTGCTTAGCACATGGCATGCGGACGAGGGCCCTCCGAGTCAATTGAATCGGACAAGCTTTCCCCTCAGACTGGAGACCGGCTCACAGTACACACAGTGAGGTGTTTATACTAGCTGGCATGCTAGGTTCATCTTGGCCATGCAAAAAACACGCCTGAAGTGGCCAAAAGCACAATACCGATCTGCCCATTTCCGTGCGGTTTGCCGCTCGGAAAGACAAATATTTCTGCTATCACGGCGTGTGAACACGAGTACAGACAAGACATATTTCTTGAGGAGTCTCCAAGCTTTAGACCCCTCCGAAATGGCCCAAGTATTATTCTTTCAGCGAGTTATCATGACTTGACAGATATGTAAAAACCCACATATCTAATGCAGTAACCGCCTTTATTTATGCGTAAATGACATACGTTTCGACCTAGCTTCCAACAGCTAAGTTTTCACCTCTCCATAATTAAGCTTTTCAGCTCCGTGGCAGTTTAGTTCCTCTTTGGGGTGAGGTAGCCCACCACGGGAGTTGGCCTGTATCCCAGACTGCACTGCAAAGGCCAGCGGAGCGAAAGTGCGGGTGCGTTCGTGTGTGAGAGTGAGAAGGAAAGCGCAAAAGAATGAAAATGCCTCGGTTTGCTTTAAAAAAAAAAAAAGGGTTGGATTGGAAAGACGGACGCACACACAAAAGGCCTGGTGGTTCGCCTCGAGTGTTTTCAATCAGCTGTCATGATGTCATGAGCTCCTGGCTCGAGCTGCGCCAGGCCTGAACGCGCGAGTGTCGCAGGTCAAGGCGTCAACTGAAGACGGCGTGATTTTAAGCAGATATTGTCACGAAGAATCCTTGTCAGGCGCATGCACAGACTTAACCTAGATTGTAACAGCACTGCACATTAATTCAGCTAAGCTAGGTGACTCTAAATTAAACATTGGGGGGGGGGACAATGGAGTCTTCACAAAGCGGAAGTCTAAGCAAAGCGCAAAAGGGAAGCCCCTGCTGAACCAAGATTTATTACCCACAGGTTGTAGAATCAATCATCTTTCTATTGAATTTCTTCTAAATTAAAAGGTCGGGAATAGCTCATTTTCAAAGCCCTCAAACAGTCATCCTAAATCCATAAATCCATTCTAATGACTCCAACAGGGTCCCCGCGCTTAACTGGGTCTCCAGAAGCACCGGCTGGCTGGGCGAGCCACTCCGCTCGCATTCGGGAACTTTCTGCCCATTTCTGTGTTCATATGACTTTATGTGGCCCAGCGCGCCGGCAAACATCTACATTCCCACTGGAACAGAGTACCTGTGATGGACACTGCAGGTGACAAAGTTATGAACAGTGGGAATGGTGTGAGAGAGAAGGCAGCAGTGGGTTTAGCAGCAGGCGGGGTGTAGCTAACGCGCAGTGTAGCTCCCTATACAATAGAAACCATATGTCTTGTAAAAGAGGTGTGTGTGTGTGTGTGTGTGTGTGTGTGTGTGTGTGTGTGTGTGTGTGTGTGTGTGTGTTGAGACAGCATCTAGTACAG
>JAODLI010049087.1:0-16745 GCA_027575585.1 Percopsis omiscomaycus | reverse complement strand
AATTGAAATCACCTGGTTAAGTAAACAAGCAGAAGGAAAACCTGGCAGGACTTTTACTTTCTGAAGCCGGACTTTTATAACTCTGCCGAGACGTTATGTGAGCTCTTTTTAATGAATGAATGCTCTGCCTTTTGCTTCTCTCTGCTAACTCCTGTAGGGGGCGGCATTCCTCACGGTGTGTTGCCGGAGATGGGGCCGGGGGGTAACGCGGGCGGACTAACCGAGCACGAGCCACACTGGGCGGGCACGCATGAAACCGTCCAGCCCCCCCCTGACACTATGCTAAAGCGCAAAGCGCAGGCTTACACTGACCCCAGAGCAGCTCAAACTGACCCCAGAGCAGCTCAAACTGAACCCAGAGCAGCTCAAACTGAACCCGGGGCAGCTCAAACTGACCCCAGAGCAGCTCAAACTGAACCCGGGGCAGCTCAAACTGGAGCTGCTAGCGTAGGCCCATCAGAGCCAGGCTCCCCGGAGGGTAGAGACAAAGGGAGCAAGAGGCTCAGTGTAACCTGGGCACCTCAGCTCACCCAGGACTTGCTCCCAGGGACTGGGGCGGCGTCACACTCTGACCCGCCCACTGACCCTGACCCAGACACGGTAACTGAGCCTGGCGCGGGTCAGACGCGTAAGTGCCCCGTAGAGGCGGTTGAGCCGCGGAGAGGCCGACCCAGGAGCGAGTCGTCAGGTAGGTAACCGCTCAGAGTTGCCCCACAACGACCTGCATATGCGACGTAAAAAAGCACACAAGGATATAATGTGTTTTATATTTTATCTGCCACTCGGCAGCCATGTTTAATTAACTTTCCATCCTCAGTGTCTCCGCTAATGAAGTACAGGAAACGTACATTGGTCGAGTAAAATGTCTGCATGATATTCACAGGAAAATGTAATTGAATACACAATGTTAGTGTGTTAGACGGGGTGCTGTCATGTTCTGCCTGTTGTTTCAGGTAAGTCACCGTTAAACACCACCTAATGTAAGCTTTAACGCAACACAGTCACAGCTGTCTGATATTCCGCTGGCCACTGGCTATCACAGAGGCTGTGTTAAGGCGTGTTTCCACTGAACATGAAGCGAATTGTTCGCGCGAGTAGATTACATACAAAGTCAATGCAAAGACGCGAATAGACGCGAATTCGAACCGGGCGGCGCGAATGTTGCGAATGACCCCAAACAAGCGAAATTCGCGCCGCGTTATTCGCTCGAGTAGAATTTTTTCAACTTGCGCGAATTATTCGCTTTACGCTGTGTCGCGAAAGCCTATCAGCGCTGTTGTCAGCCATGGTTGTTGACAAATGACGGAAAGATAAGCTATTTCCTTGGAAGCTCCTCCTCTTTCCGGTAGAGAAGGGCTTATGAGCGTTTAAACTGACGCGAGTAACGCAGAAACACGTTCAGTGGAAACACGCCTTTGCACTTCACCGCCCCACTGTCAAGGGCCTCGTCAGGGCGGGTTCCTCGGAGCCCACAGTCACCTTGGACGAAATGGAGCCCTTTAACGCACATGTGTCAGGATGGAAATTGCAGGAGCCAGCCAATCAAATTCTTTCCCCGAGAGCAAAGCATTATATCCCTGCTGAAACACTAAACCCTGCCTCTCCAGGTTGGCCGTTGTGTTGCTGAGCTTTCCAACTGTCCCCCCTAGGAGAACCGCAAGCCAAAATAAAATCAGACGCATTACACTGTAAAAAAATTCACAAAATACATTACATTAATTGCATTAAAGTTTTAATTTCAGAAACTGATTTTATTTCAGTAAAACTGGTTAAAACCAGTTTCAGAACATTAAGCTGGGGAGGAAATCTGGGGATGCAATTTTTTACAGTGCAGCATCAAACCTCTGTGTCGCCACGACATCACGGTCACTTGGTTGATGCCACTTTGATGCGAATCGAAAGTTCTCTGTTGCCATAGCGTCCCCTGCCCCGCCCTGCGGCATCAGCGTTCTGGAGTGCGTCCGCGACTCCATGGTGTTGGCGTGGAAACAGCCCGCCTTCATCGGCGGCGCCGACATCACCGGCTACTTCGTGGACTACCGCGAGGTGACCGACGGCGTGCCGGGGAAGTGGCACGAGGCCAACATCCGCGCCGTCAGCGAGAGGGCGTACAGGGTGAGTAGGCCATGTTGGGGGACACGGTCCAGGAGTGCTCACCTCCCCCCCCCAAGCCCAACGGGAGATAAACCCAGTGGCTCACGTCCTGTTTGTTGTCGTCCGTCCAGGTGTCTGACTTGAAGGAGAACAGGAAGTACCAGTTCCAGGTGCGTGCTGCCAACATAGCAGGCGTTGGCATCCCCTCCCTGCCCAGCGACACCTTCCTGTGCGAGGAGTGGACCATTGCCGTTCCAGGTGGGAAGGGGGCGCCTTGAGAGACGCCGGTGTCGCGTTCTTCCGCTTGCTCTCGCGCACGTCTGACGTGCGTTCGCTCTCTGCGTTGTGATTGGCCAACAGGGCCTCCGCACGACCTGCAGATAACTGAGGTGCGCAGCGGGTCTCTCGTGTTGCTGTGGAAACCCCCCGTGTACCAGGGCCGCGACGACGTCGACGGCTTCTACGTCGACATCAAGGAGGCGGAGGCGCCCGAGGAGGCGTGGAGGGGCGTGAACACCAAGGCCACCGCCAAGACCTTCATCAAGGTCAGAACACAACGTCTCCATGGCCGTTCCCATGGTGACGTAGTCCACCGGGTGTACGCTAAAGCGTTGCCATTTTGTTTTTGACTGACAGATTGAGCGTCTGAAGGAGGGGGAGACGTACGTGTTCCGTGTGCGCGCTCAGAACAAGGCCGGCGTGGGCAGAGCGTCGGAGCCCACAGAACCCACCCTGGCCTTGACCAAACCTGGTAGGTGGTGTCTTCATTAGTGGTTGCAGCAGTAGGAACAGAAAGCTTTTCTTCTTCTTTACGTTCTTCTTCTTCTGCAATTTCTTGTGTAGCTTTCCTTCTTCTTCATTTAATTTCAATATGCCTAGTCCTGTTGCCTACGTATTTAACGCTACTGTGGACAAGCTAACACTGGCGGCGTTGCGTTTCAGGCACCAAGGAGATCGTGGTGAACGTCGACGATGAAGGCGTGATCTCCATGAACTTCGAGTGCTCCGACATGACCGCCGACTCCAAGTTCGTCTGGTCCAAGGACTACCAGGTGATCGCCGAGACGACCCGCCTGACCATGGAGACCAAGGGAACCAAGTGAGGCCCACCGCCACCCCTCGTCAATAATAATAATAATAATAATAATAATACATTGTATTTATAGGCGCCTTTCAAAACACCCAAGGTCACCTTACAAGACAAAATAAACGATGTAACAATGAAACAGTCAAAGAAACATAAATACAGTGCATAAAATCAATAAGATTGTCACCTGGCATTCTCTTCCCATGGCTCTGATGTCCCTCTGACGTGGTTCTTGTCTCCTCGCAGGTCAAAGGCCATCTTCACAACTCCCGGCGAAGATGACATTGGAATTTACTCATGTGTTGTCACTCACACTGAGGGCACTTCTTCCAGCTACACGCTCTCAGCAGAGGGTGAGCGGCACAACTTGCTCCAACACGTATAATTCTCAAACGAAAGGCACTTTTTCTTCCAATTATTTGACCCATCTTCCCGTCTGCCGCAGAGCTGAAAAAGTTGCTGGAGATCAGCCACGACCACAAGTTCCCCAGTGAGTGTCTGACCGTCTCCTGTCCGTTATTCAGATGACGTAGGAGGGGGGGGGGCTCGTTCTTCCCGACTAGCGCTCACTACGGCGCCTTTTCTCCCCCCAGTTATCCCTCTGAAGACGGAGCTGGCCGTGGAGCTCCAGGAGAAGGGCAGGGTTCGCTTCTGGCTGCAGGCGCAGATCTCCGCCAACGGCAAAGTCGACTACGTGTTCAACGACAACGTCGTCTCCCAGGGAGAGGTCCGCCCGTGGGGTGGGGGGGGGGCATCACGGGGAGGAGAAGGGGAAGATAACTCGCTGTCTGCTGTGTGCGCTTCGGACGTTCTCCCCCCCTGAGACTTTTGGCTTGTTGTGTTGCAGAAATACAAGATGAACTTCGACAAGAACACTGGCGTGATCGAGATGATCATGGAGTCTCTGACGCCACAAGACGAGGGGACGTACACCTTCCAGATGCAGGATGGCAAAGCCACCAACCAGTCCAGCCTGGTACTGATTGGCGATGGTATGTTGAGTGGCAGCCGTCAATCACGTCTGATCCGTTCATTAGTGGCAGTTTGATTTCTGTAGGCTATTGGACAAATTTTAATAATAAAACCTTTCTTTTTTTTTTACTGTATAACCTATAAAATACATTTGTAGAATTGTCACAAACAAGGCGAACTGTGACAGTTTCAAGACAATTTAACAGTTAACAGTATTTTGTATTCCTTAGTTGACCACTAGGGGGCAATAAAACAGTTATATACAATGTACAACAGAACATTCAGAGATTCAAGTAACTGAATATGAACTGAGTATGAATTCACTGCAATGCCAAAGAAAAAACTGAAAGTTTAAACTTCCAGTGTTCAAGAAGCTTCAGAAGGAATCCGAGTTCCAGAGGAAGGAATGGTTCAGAAGGCAAGGTACGAAATCTCAGCTCAAACAATCTTATCCAATAATGTATTATGCTATTATTGCTAACATGCTCCATCACTGGACGGGCTCTTACAGGCCCCCACTTTGTTGAATACCTGGGTTATGAGGTGACCCCAGAATGCTGCGTCATCCTGAAATGCAAGGTGAGATTCAGCGACATTCACACACAAGTTTACCTGTATCGTAACGTTTGTCTGTAGCAACTTGAACGTCTAATTCCTCATAACTCTGTAAGACAATAGCAATACCACCCTCTGGCTTCTCTAAAGGTCGGCAACATAAAGAAGGAGACCGTGGCACTGTGGTACAAAGACGGGCGTGAGATTAAGTCGGACGAGCATTTCGGCTTCACAGAGGGCGTCCTGAAGTTGGAGATCGCTCAGGTATGGCAGTGAGGAGGAGGAATAAACGTGAATAAACGTGTAAGTGTATGTATATCCTTGTATATCTGTGTATTGTACAGTTGTCACTGTGGACCCATTTGCATATATGACTGTAAGCTGTCCCGTCAGAGAACAGCTGCTTCTAAATGTCCCGTGTCACCGACCCGTCCAGAAGGTACATTGTCGGGGTCCCAGACCCTTTCACCTCTCCTCACGAATCTCCCATATAACCCTCCTCCTCTTTCCATCACTGTCTCTGTTACCTCCTCACCGCCACCGTGTCTCGCCCCCGTCCGTCCGTCCGTCAAAGTGCTGTGTCATGCTAGCCCCTCTCCGGGCCTGGCTGGTATAAACAATGTCACGTCTGTGCCCCCATTTCAGCGCGGTACCCCTGCGGCCACTGGCGCAGATGTAGCCGACATAGTGGATGCCGTAATCTGGAGAAGACTTAAAGTTGGGATCAGTTCTCTGTTGTCATCGCGTGTGATAGGCCGTCGGCCATTTTCTTGGTTTTGGTTTTGTTTCGCTGTAGAATGCTTTACGGTCTTTCCGTAGGCTTTTTTTGCTCTTCCCGCCTTTATATATATGTGTGTTTGTTCTGCAGCACCAATAGCGGGGGGACAAATGCTTGCTTCAGTTGATCGTGCGTCATATTCTTTTACAAAACGACAGTTTAGCATCGGTCAAGACGGTGTCTTACCCTCTCCTGTAGATTTCCAAGAAAGACGCCGGTGTGTATGAGATTGTTCTGAAGGACGACAGAGGAAAGGACACTTCCACGTTGAATCTGACAGATCAAGGTACCTTCGCAGAACCGTCCTTAATAAAACACCACTGATCTCGTCCATTGTGCGTCATTCGTTCACTGTATTTTCTCTTTAAAGGTTTCAAAGACTTGATGAATGAAGTTTTCAGTGTTATCGGTAAGAATGAAATTAAATACCATTAAATATGTCCTGTTATGTTAAGTTGAGTTGTTGCAATCGCTCATTGCTCGTTTGACCCCCAGCCAACTCCTCCACTCCGCTGAAGATCACCAGCACAGACCAGGGCATCAGACTCTACACCTTCGTCAGCTATTATAACGACCTGCTCCAAGTCACCTGGCATTACAAGTGGGTCCCACTCAACATTCAACATCTGTAAACCCTACTCGAAAGTGCACTGTAAAAAAATCTTTTGGTAAAAAGTATAAATGAATCAAATCTTTAGCTGAACATAACATTGTTCGTGTTGTTTACATTGTACACTGACTGTTCTGTTGGGCTAACTGTTTATGTTTGAAACACAACAGCCCGCAAGCATAGAGCGGCTGTATGGGGGACGGGCAGAGACAGGTGTGAGCTTTAGGGGGAGAGGTAGAGAGAAGCGCAAGCCATTTAGGTGCGGGAGGGGCATTGCACTCTCGGAGCCTTTTTGCACAGCAGGTTTCAACCGCGAGTTTAATACCGGACACAAATCGAGGCGTGGCCCTTTAAGGAAACAAGGTGATTTTAATTGTTGATAATCTTTACAGTGGCGAGCAGTGCTACCTGTAAAAGACTCTACATTGCTGTCACTTGAGTCATAGTGAATCTGGATAGTGTACATCTGTGGCCATGCCACGGCGTGCATGTTCGGCGAGTGGCAGTTCCCACGCCGGCGACGTGTCACGGAAACCGCGTCTTCTCCAACAGGGACTCTGCCATCGCCTTCTCTGACCGCGTCAAGAGCGGCGTGGTGGGGGAGCAGCTCTGGCTCCAGATCACGGAGCCCACGGAGAAAGACGTGGGCAGGTACAGCATCGAGTTCCACGACGGGAAGGGCGGCCTGCGGAGGACGGTCGAGCTGGCCGGGCAAGGTGAGGCGAACGCCGCCTGTATGCTTGCTGTACAAGCTAGTTTACTGCACTTACGGTACTGTACTGAGCATATGCAGCACTTACCGTACATGTTGTGGTTTCTTTGGCAGCGTTCGACGACGCTTTTGCAGAATTCCAGAGACTCAAGTAAGTTACTCATTATAAAGCAGGCTTAACCCAGTACATGGGTCTCAGGCAACCCCTGCAGGCTGTCTATTAGGCCTATGCATTATCTTGTTTACCGTACAAAGCTAATGGGGTTCTCATGGATCTCTAAAGTCATGAGTAAAGTTTTTTGTAATGCTAGTTTCAACCACAAGGGGGAGTTTGTTCTAATTTGTTTGTGTCTCGTCTCATCCCTTGCCAGAGCGGCGGCCATTGCAGAGAGAAGTAAGTATGACGTCTGCAGCTAAGACCACGACAGACGGTCCCATGGCAGTTTGCTGTGGTGTTGCTGTAACAGAAGACGGGGCACTAGTGACTGCTAGTGACTGCTGTTTGTTTACAGGCCGCGCTCGAGTGGCGGGAGGCCTTCCAGACGTGGTCACCATCCAGGAGGGCAAGGTTGTGACGTCACATGACTTACTCGTTTTGCTAATGCAGGAGTTTGGCGTTTTAGGGCGCATTCACACTAGAGCTTTTGGTCAGGGACCCGGGACCGTACCCGAGGCTGCCGGAAAACGGGGGGGTCTGGAGTACGGTTCACCTGAACTCCAGTATGGTTCACATTGGTGTGAACGCTGAACACGAAATCAGGAAGTAAACGCTACTGGTATTGATGAAGTGTGTTTGTTTGTTTGTTTGATGGTCACTCGCTCAGGGCTTATGTATGACATAGTCAGAATGCCGAACACAGTTATGTTGTTGCTGACGCCGACATATTAACATATTATGGGTTCGCATCCAGAACATGTAATGTGAAGGGAGACCAGCAGGGATGGACCAAGTGTGAATGCGCCCTAAGATGTCTTCCTGTTTTCTGTTAAACCTGTGGCGGTGTCGGTTGGTACATGTAGTTTTGAGTGAATCCATAAGTTCTCCTGTGATGTGACATAACTGTGGCCAAACGTCATTGAGCTACAAAGTAAACACGGACGGTACAGTAATTGTTACCGTAGCCGGATGACTTCATGCTTTTGACCGTAGGTTCGATCCCCACAGCAGCCTTTTGCTAGGTACATATTATGACACGTGTTCTCCTCAGGCCCTCAACCTGACCTGCAACATCTCGGGCGACCCTATACCAGAGGTGACCTGGCTGAAGAACGACAGGGAGATGGTCTCAGACGACCACTGCATCCTAAAGTTCGAGTCGGGCAGGTTCGCCAGCTTCACCATCACCAAGGTGAACACGTCAGACTCGGGCAAGTACAGCATCCTGGTGAAGAACAAGTACGGCACGGAGAGCGGGGACTTCACCGTAAGTGTGTTCATCGAAGAAGAGGGTGCCAAGAAAAAGTAGAGTCGGCCCAAAGTGTTGACGTAAATATGTACAAAAACAATAGAGAAAATGAAACAAAAAAAAATGCAAAAGTATTCTTGAGGATTTGTTTAGAAACGCATTGGGTAGCACTTACAGTAACTCTTACTGTAAGTGTTGGTTTACAGTTACATTCTGTAGAAATGGTTCCAGAGCTTCACAAAGGGACCCCAATGGTTTACTGTTGGGGTCATAAAGCTTTTGAACCCTCGGTCCAATAACCAACATGATCAAATTCACTGTTAACTGAAAATAATAGGTATCTGTTACATTCTCTCCCGCCATTAGCACACCACTGTAAGTGTTTGAGTTTGTGTGTGCGACGTTTTAAGGCTGCGTTCACACGTAACTTCTTTTTGGAAGCTGTCGCGTCAGTTTTTACATTATAATCCAATGGAGTAGAAAGAATTTTCAGTTGAAAAAAGTTCAACTTCTCAGAAATAAAACGCCCGATGTCAACCGCTTTTTTGACAGCTAATCAATCACGAAGCCGAGTGGCGAGACCTGTCGTTTCCCATAACCATCAAAAATGGAGAAGGAAGGTAGCGGTAGCGCCCCCCCTTATAACGTAATGCACCCTCAAACGTTGGGGGAAACCGACATCCTCCTCCCTTTCAGCTTCAAAAGCCAGAGCGAGAGCCAGTTGTCTCCTCCTCGACATTTTGTAACTGTCACCGCGAAAATGTTGTAACAGTAGCTGTTGTTATGGCAACAAAAGATGCCCAGCTGCTTTCTTCATCAAAAAAAGTTACGTGTCAACGCAACCTAAGAGGGGAAATATGCCTGACTGCCACCTCTGTAAAGACATGACACAGTAATACTGTAGGTGGCGCTGTCTCCACAGCCATAAACACTGTGTAAAAGATTATGTATATTGACATAATGTGCAATTTGAACGGATTGTTCATGGTTTGTTCCATTTCATTCACAGTCACTTTGAGTGAAGTGACTGTTGTCATAGCCACTGTTTTTGTCTTCGTCTGTAGCGACGCCATGTACTCACAATGTATTTATGTTTACCCACCACTGTTATTTACCCTTGTGTATGACATCACCTTCACCGTCATGTGAGTGGTCGCTATGACGCCATGCTGACATCACTGTACCAGCAACTTGGGATTATTGCATCACTTCCTGTCCCCCCCACCCCCCCCACCCCACCTCTTGAAAAGACTAATAAAATAGCATGTTTACCCTCACTTCCTTCTGTTCAGTTGTTTCACTTTGTTTGAACATGGCACCCTGCCCTGGACTTCTCCTCTCAGCTGACTCCTCCACATTGACTCCCAACCACACGTCCCCCATCAACAGAGATCAGCTGTCGGCATGGAGACAGCACCCCCACCCTCCCTTACTGTAATCACACCCCGCTCAAAATCAAATGGGTTTATCACACTGTCTGTAATGATAGTAAACACAATGTAGCACATAAACACCTAAATACTTAACTGGAAGAAAGGAAAGTTTGAATAGTAAACTGTTGGTCTGTAAAGTCTCTGTGAAAGGTGGGTGCGATAGACATCTTTGTCAACAATACCATATGGGACAGCTCCAACGAAGAAAGTCTACAATCACAACAATTGCGCTCCTTGATTATGCCTAAGTGTTATTATTATAAGGGGAAACGGGTGAAGGATAGAAAACAGCTGATAACAAGTGGGTAAGAAAGTCTGACTTGCCATTGAGACTCCCTGACAGGAGTCTGTCATTAGACATGACAGCAAACAACGAGTTAGGCCAGCCAAAATAAGGCAACACCCTGCCAGTGTGTTGGTCAGGATGGTTTTTTTTACTCTGCACATATTTGCATGTAAACAAAGCACTGGAAAAGCAATGTTCTCTTTTTAGCGTCAAACAAAACACAATCAGGTACATAATGTACTATTAAATATGGCCTTAGCTAAGGAAGGTGATGTCCTTTGGTCAAGTATGACTCAAGTGTATAGTTATGTGGTGTATAGTTAGTGGTGTTATATAGACCTATGCTTTCAGTTACTGCATCAGTCAGATATTACAGTTATAAATATAAATATGTACAAAAAAAAATCAAAGACAAAGAAAGAAAGAAAGAAAAAGGAAATAAAACCAGGGAGTAAACCAGTATAAAATTTAGGTTAGTTGTGTAATCGTATCGCTCAGTTAAAGAATAGACCACAACACTTGGAACAGCCTGTCCGGGTAAGTATCTCCTTCATGTCCGAGAGAACGTTGGTTTTTGGAGTCAAGCTCGTCTTTCACACTGTCCCATGTGGCTGTCTTCTCAGCTGGTAGTGACCGAGGGGGCAGGGGACCTGGGCATAACGTCGTATTTGACCGACCCTGACGGGAACGTCTTCTTTGGCCCGGACACACCCCGGAAAAAAACCAACCCCCCCATCGGGGATAAGGACAAAAAGGAGAAGCGAAAGGGTGAGTCACTCACTGTCAACTATGCGTTGTGATTTTAAAGCTACCCTCCTCGATTGTATTAGCTGTATTATTGTATTACCCCAAGGCTCAACGTTTGTTTGAAACACAGGGCGACTGTAGGGGAGAGGGGTAGGACATGGTACGCGCCTGGGCGGGGGACGGGTAGAGAGGAGTGCCAGCCACTCGGGGGGGGGGGGGGCATGCTCTCTCTGTGTTTCACATCAAAGCAACAATGTTTTGGTTCAAATCGAGGCGCGCCCCTTTAACCTCTGTGCCACCGCTGTGTACCACATTCCTCTCTACCCCTCCCTCCATGCTACTACACTGCAGCCTCGGTAGTGGCGAACGCTCCTGCAGAGGAAGAGGTGACGGAGCAGAAGAAGAGTGGGGAAGAGACCCGGGGAGGGTTGAGGACCGAGGCTCCATCCAGGGACCCTGGGCAGCCCCAGGAGAAACCCCCAGGCAGCGAGGAGCAGCTCAGCCCCGGGGTAGAGACGCCGTGCGGGGCTCAGGGGTAAACAAGAGGGCCCTGGACGGACGAGGGGCCCCCCAGGCCAGCCGACGGCCCCCGGACAACGAGTTCACGGGGCACTTAGGAATGAGATGGGCTTGACGTGGGCTTGTGTGCGTGCAACATGATAGAGGTGTTTTCACATGAGATGCTTTTTCCTCTCATTAAATATGAATGATCACTTATGGTTATATTTTATATCCTTCCAGGAGATGGTATTCCGTTTTTTATCACCAGTTGATGTTGCCCAAATAAAGCACACATGTATTCTTCAGCCTGATCTATTGTACCGGAGCATTTTCATCATACCGGCTTCAATAAAATATGCAGTTCCCATAAATGTACATGCTCAGCAAATGAGAAGTGTGCCCACATACGAAGGCACGAGTGAACCTGAAGAGAACAGCCGAAATTCTTGGAGTGAAACGGGACATAATTAATGGGATTAAAGGCTGTGGGGGTCTAAAGACCTCCAGAGACGCTTGCTGAAGTGATCGTAGCATCTTGGAATGCCTGCCGTTTCCTCCATCAGTTACCCTATGCTTGCTTTTTCTTGACAGAATAAAACATGATGAAGAAATATAGATGTAGGCCTACAGTATGGCAGTAAACCTACAGTATACAGTTGGTAAACAAAACATACAGTAGACCTACATATTTTTACTTAAAATTTGTCAGTTTTGCTAGTTTTCTTGCTACGTTTCTTGCCAGTACCTTTAAAATTTATATAGACCTACATTTAAAAAGAAAAGGGTGGTGTCGTTAAGATTCCCTATTGATACACTGGCCGAACGGCTACTGTGGAGGTAGCACCAATAAACGACACCATTCTCCATATATAAGCCAGATACTAATAGCGAAAGTGAAAACATGGCTTCACTCACAAACAGCCGTTTGAAACGCGTACACTGTTTAGTCACGTGTAACGACAGAGCGCTCCTGGATCACATGGCCGAGAGACAGAGAGAGAGAGAGAGAACACCGCGGAGGGGGAAGTAAATTAAGGTGTGACGGCAGTCTGCCCCGGCGGACCGGCGAATGTGTCACTATCCCTAAAGGTAGGTTGTCAACAGTTATCTATGAAATAATGTAGCATTTAGGCTGTAGTCGGACTGTTATTAGGTACGTAGTTAACTAACAGTAACCCCGGTAGGCAGGTAGGCTGCTGTAGCGTTTTCAGGCGATAGGCTATTATCGATAACTCGGACCAGTTAAATATAGGATCGGTTGGTTCACATCAAGCGATGCATTAGAGCCAATGCAAATTTCTGGATCTCCAGTCAAAATCGTAATCATTACTGGTAATCGATTATTAGTAGCCTAATATTTAGTAATAACGTCTTTTTACGGTCTCTGAATGGGAACTGAAGAGTTGCGTAAACGCGTCGGGGTGTCGCTATGCCCGGTGGGCACTTGGACTTGAGTTCTGCAGGGGAAGCCAGATTTGGCGTCCTGTAATCTTTTAAACAAGATTAGCAGCTGCCAAGGTGCTTTCTATGAGAAACGGTAGATCGCTAGTTATTCAGTGCCGCGATTCACTCGATTTTGTGACCCCTTTGAGATGCCTGAATGCGGTTTGTCTGTCTCGGGACGCACGGTTTATATTATTGGTAATAATAATATTAACAAATGTGTATTTTTAACCTCCATACCTTGCCGACTAGGTTTGCATACCCCGACCAGCATTGAGATTGACAACAAAACAACCTGATGTCTGCGGTTATTGTTCAGTGATGAAAATGAAAGAAAAACTATGTAGATTTCTTGTAAATGTTCGGTGACGTACAGTTTATACACTCCACCACCGCAGCAAAAACTATTTTTGTCTCAGACAACAAGCAAACAAACAAGAGGTTGTACTTAAGTCAACACTATTCCAATGCCCACCCTTGTTCAAGCATATATCCTCATATCGTAACCTTACTCGGACGTCTCCGTTAGTAGCACAGGTTCAGACCAGTAGGAACCTGTCCCTGTACAACAGCCTGACGCTGCTGTGGTCTGTATTAAAGTCCTCACCGCTAACTCCACAATGGCTGACACCTGTTGTGTCTTACTGTGGCGAGACATGGAAAAACAACAGTAGTTTTATGTATCATCATCCAATTATCACCCAATAAGCGAACATACTGGCAGCATTGTTTGGACACGCGCATCAGCGTGTCAGTTATTATTCAGACGCAGCTGTGAGGGCGTCATTCAAAAATAATCTTTATTTTAATATTTTGCTTGTCGTCTGTTCCGTATCCAGCTGGTTAGACAGCATGCTTATTTTCCTAATCTCATTTGGTTGACCAGGAGCTGGAGCTGCTTGGAGGGGAACAGTAGACCTACATAGACGTGATGGGTGCAGGCAGTCCCACAGAGTTACATCAGAGTTACCCCCCTCTTAGCGTTTGTGTTGAAGCAGACTGGGGTCACACTGGCCGTTTAGGGGGCTGTGGTGTGGGGCCCACACGGAGAGGGAAGCAGGGTAGCGTTCTGGGGGTCCTGAAGTCCCGGGGTGGCACGCTGCATTCTGGGAAGTGTGCCGGGGTCAAACGCTGCTTCAGAGGGGCTGGACCTCCCCCTGGACTCTGGCGAGTTGGGAGTGAAGACATGCTCCCACTGTTGTCCCACTGTGTTGTGCTGCTGTCTGACAGACATTACCTGCTCTTTAGGTGTGTCCTGCTATGTCCTTCGTGTTTCTGTCACTGGTACATCTTTTGTTTGGGGGGCTTTCAAGGGGAGTATGCCGTGGGAATTGCCCTTTTTGAGCGATACTTTATAAGCCAGGGCATTCGATCTTATGGTCTGATTTTTGAAAACGAAGCGGGACCCAAGTCCGTCTGACTGGTATGCAAGCTCAGAGATTGAGTTGTTGTAGCCCGTTTATAAGGTCCAGACTCTTCTCTGTCCTGGTACCGCAGTGGTGGAATGACCTTCCCGCAGCGGTCAGAACAGTAGAATCACTACCAGTCTTCCGCAAGAGACTTAAGACTCGCCTCTTCAAAATCCATCTCGGTACCTCGGCCACGGATCTCTCTACTTCATAGCACTAATGACACTAACAATCCTTATTCTATCCTCCTTTCCTCCCTTTAAAAAAAAATAAAAAATTTCCTTTTCTACTCTGCTAGATCAGCTCTTAGAATACTAAGCACTTTACAGTTGGCAATTATTTACTGTTTGAAGATTGAATAACTTGAAGTGTGAATGATAACTTTAATTATTGTAATTACTCTTTTAAGGAGTAAATGAAAAACCTTTGACTAATGTTGTGCAAATGCATAAGTGAAGTAACCATGGTTACATGATGCTGTCCTTATTCTAAGAGAATGTTGTCTGCTTGCAAAAACTGGTGGTTAACCAGTTCAACAGTTGACAAATGTACTGATTGTAAGTCGCTTTGGATAAAAGCGTCTGCTGAATGCTGTAAATGTATGATGTAAATGCGATTACAATGACAGCCCAAGGCCATGATGCCCATGACACCGGGGTCCAGAGATGTCTTTTCTCTCTGAGGATGAATTAAGCTAACACACTGTTGCTGTGTGGCTAAAAGAAAAACACACAGACGAGCTAGCACCAGTGGTTAGTGTGTTCAATAACAGCTATGCAGTGCTCGTCCACACAGCTGATGTAATCTGTAGTGCTTAGAAGACAGACCGTCTGCTACAGTATATTAACATCTAATCAGTCGGAACACCCGGGAATGCCTCGCAATCCGGAAAGTGAACACCGCGGTGGCAGTTGACAGTTTATGCAGTGTGGGCTGGATCCGTAGTGCTGTGCTGTACCAGTAATGCGTGGCTAGATGACACCAGGGCAGCGCTCAGCTCTTTGTTTCCAGACCGTGCGTGTGACAGATCAAACTGAATAGTAGACCTGCTGCAGCCCAGAGTGGCCAACATGTCTGTTGGGCTGAGGGAGGCACTTTTACACCATGGGTACTCGACCCACCCATTATCTCTAGCATGCCATATTGCCAGATCTAGCACTGAGTTGGAGAAGGGCTACACTCTCTACAGTATGAAGTAGGCTAGTAGTGCGTCTGAGAAGGCACTGTTTACTGCAGTGTTTATTTTTACCATGAGCTACTTGCTCATAATACCGTGTTTGAGGCGATCTTTGGGACAGAATGAGGCCTCTGCCTGGTTATCTACCTACAGTAAAATGCCACTGTACAGTACTTGCTCTCAATCTGTTCCTCTCGGGGATTTCCCCCTTAGCTCTTGCTTGAGTGCCGTCCACATACAACCGCTTTACATTTTAGTTTTCAGTAAAACTGAAAAATATTAAGATCCAAAAAAAAAAAAGTATAAATATATCACGGAGCTCACCAAACCATATAATAACAGCTTTCTTGGTTTGGTTATAACACTGCTGCCGTTAAATAGTTCACATAATTCGCATCGGTTACTGGAAATCACGTGGGTGATTTTAACAGTGGTAGACTGGCAGAGCAATTGGTCAGTTGGAAAGTGTGATTTGACAAATTGCACTCTTGTTTATTGCCATAGCGCAATTGCCATTAGGCAACATGCCCTTTATACGTGTGCTTTATGTGGCAAACAGATTCTTTACGTTGATTTATCATTTCTTGTAGACAATACATACTTATCTGGTGCGGACTTATCGTGTGTTGGCTGACTGTTTACTGATAAACCGGACAATAAACATGGAGTTCTGTAACTCCTGCTACAGTACACTTTATAGTATTACTAGTTTATGATCCTCATATCTACGCATAAGGCCACTACTGTATAGTGTTACAACACCATAGAAACTACAGTTTCTATGGTGACCCAGCCGAAGTTGGTGCAGTCAGCGGTAATGCGCGTACGCCGTTTACAGCCGACCTCTTGTGCGCTTTGAGAAGCAGCGCTTTAGACGCGTGACGCAGCCTAATGCGGAATTCAGAGCCTGCGCTTTTGTCCTTTTTAGGTTAGGGAAGGATTTACATAGTTCTTTGCCCTGGCACTGGGTACCGCCCTTGCTGGAGGCAAACCCTTGTGCCCTCCTAGAGACACAGCGGGGTTGGGCACGAGGGACGGCTGTCTGGTTAGGTGTGTTTCAGGAATATAGCACAGAGCCACCGTGTTTAGGGACCAGCTGGCATCCCCCTGTTCCAGCCAACAGCAGCACTCGATGTAGGGGCCGTGGGCCTGGAAACAAGCAAAACGTCCCACTTGGCCTCAGAAGACTGCAGTTCCTTCACAGTGTATCAATACAGTGGAATATGGTTACTGTACAAAAACAAAAAACAAAAACAAACACGAACTCGGAATGGAAATATATGTGTAGGTGAGATTAAACAGCAGAGAGCTGAACCAGCTTTGTAGATACATTTTGAAGCACGTTTTTGAGAACTATCGAAAGTCGGCGGAGATAAGAAAAAACAAAAAACGCACCGTGAATGAACGAGGGATTAGCTCACACGGGTCCACGCGGTCCGTCATGCGTTAGCCTCTAGGGCAGTGGTTCTTAACCTGGGTTCGATCGAACCCCAGGGGTTTGGTGAGTCAGTCTTAGGGGTTCGGCGGAGGATAAG
>JAODLI010049066.1:0-16749 GCA_027575585.1 Percopsis omiscomaycus | reverse complement strand
GTGTGTGTGTGTGTGTGTGTGTGTGTGTGTGTGTGTGTGTGTGTGTGTGTGTGTGTGTGTGTGTGTGTGTGCGTATGCGAGCGTGTGCAAATCCAACGGAACGCCACTTTTATTTTCCATTCTTTCCAAGACAGCATCTGGTATTCAACGGTAGAGATTTTATTTCTATTTTTATTTGACAAGAAGTATTAGAAGCATTAGACTGGACAGTAATAGGTCTCCATTCCCCTCGCAAGGCCAACTTCCAAGCACTTCCTCAGTCCATGCTTATCCATTCAGCACTTCCCTTCTGGATGTCCATTATAAAAGGGCAGCGGTCATAGGATACAGATAAATGTACAAGCAGGAAGTGAGCCACCATGGAAACTCCTGAAGTGATCTTTTGCTGCATGCTTGGCACAGCTGCTTGTGCGTCCTCTCTCCCATATACTTCATAATTATAAGAACCCAGAGTCAAGCCTGCTTACGCTATATGAATGCCAAAGATTATAAAAGCAGACTGAAAGGTTACTAAATTTAATCTTTAGACCGACTGGTAAAATAACATGTCAGAACTTGGAGACTGAGCAAACCTCTTCCCTGAATGATTTACATCTAAATGATGCTGCAGAGTAGCATAACGCGTGTAGCAACTAGCATAAGGTTTTGAGTGGGAAATAGCTCCTTGCATTCTCAGCAAAGAAATTCCCTAGACTAAAGAAATGACACATCAGAAGCGTCTTGCCCAACTCCATGTTATTCAGGTGCTGTATTAAAAATGAGTTTGCAGTATCCAATTATGATGGCCATAAAGCAGAGTGAACCCTGAAGCCTGAAGATAATGTTATCTCGCGACATATATTGCTTAGATGGTTGCAGAGGTGAAGTGTCCCAGTGTTCTATAAAATAAAGGGCGCCAAATGTGATTCCTGTAGTGTCTTTGAGCAAGACAGTATAAAATCCTGAATTTGCTAATTTGCTGTAAACATTAACACCAACCTCTAAGAACTATACTGTATGTCTGGACACATCCTTCAGGGAGTGTGGTTTAAATGTGTGCGGGACGTAAAGTGAGTTTGACATTTCTAAACCAACAAACAAAAACTATGTTGTAGTGCTCAACGTATCCAACGAAAGTGAATATAGTTTGGCTTGATTAGATGGTAACTTACAGTAACATCATTATACTGTACCCATAGGGTCAAATTTAGGATAGATTAGATTGTTATTAGATTGTTACACAAGAATATCATCAAAGGGACATTGCTTACATCAACTGTCTAGGTAAATGTGGTTTGTGAGCCCTGAAGTCCTTACTAGTTGCTTTGAAAAGTGTGACTTGGAAATATATTAGCAGGAGTGTTCCTTACTTCACCATGTCTATAAAAGCATTAGGATTTTTACAAGCTTTAAATGAAGTGTAACTTCGTTTTAAGTGTGACAAGTTGCCTAAGTGGCATCAATAAATTGAAATTGAGAGGATCTTTCTTTGTGTGGATTAGTATGTCAGGATGCTGTGACAGTAGTGCTTTATTGATCCAAGAAGTTTGACGCTTTGCACACAGACACTTCCCATTTTGTGTCTCCAGGAAAGTTTCATTGTAGGGACAAAAATTGAGTTTGACGTTTTGGACTTGTGAGAATACACAGTGTGGCTAAATGATGTAGGAGCTAAACCCTGTGCGTCACAATAATGGGTTTATGAAATCACAGGGATTGTGTTAGTTGTCTTTTGAGTTAACTTGTATGTTCTGGGTTTTGTGTACTATTTTTCCTCTGAATAAACCCACCGGTTCTGGTATCTATATCTTATATTTTGGTGTATCTGTCGTAAAGCTACTGTATTTTGAACTTTTTAATTTACTTAAATATATGTTCTGCTGCTATATATCGCTGATTGCCGTAATGTAACACAAATTTAGCCTACTCACCATTCATGAAATGCTTTCCATTTGAAGTTCTGATGAGGATTTGGGCTGGTGTCTAGTTTATGAAAGTTGCAGGAAATGTACGTCAAGCAGTGGCATGTTTTGGGTCAAACAGCAGTTGGTCTCTCAACGAGGCTGGACAGAACTAAATAGATTATAACTGCGCTATCCATGCGCTTTACACATGACACATGGGATTTCCAGTAGATGATTTGCCTAAATAGACTGGAAAGTTTTGAATAATGTGCTGTATATTCTTAGGTAATTGTAATAGTTTTTCTGAGATCTTACAACTAGGTCATTTAGCAGACGCTTTTATCCAAAGCGATTACATGCTGCTATTACATGGAGCACATAAGGGTTAGGCATCTTGCTCAAAGATGCTTACAGGTAAGCCAACTCTGGGTCTCAAACCCACAACCTTCCAGCTGGGAGTCCAACAACTAGACAACTAGACTATCCTGAGATCGGCACTCAAAATGGAAAATGAAATGGAAACCAGTGGTTGTAATATCCTTGTCAAGTAAATATCATATCGCCTATATCATGTGTTGCATTTAACAGCAAATAACAAATAATAAAATATACCATACCAAGCAAACATATAACCATATTGCAAATGCTGAATAAAAACTATCTTTCAAATGTAATGTAAACTAGCCAATAAAGGAAAAACAAAAGACGACTACACACAGGTCTTGATAAAGGGCAAACTGTCGCATTATCCATACCAAAAGGTACCTTCGCCATAGACAAAACAATAACAACATTCACAGCTGTGAATGACAGACACACTCACAATCAAGACATCTATTAAATGTGACAGTGGCAATATTATTATACAAGCAGTCTCTATGCTGTACCAGTAGACCCACCCAGCAAAACCAACATGATCAAACAGCAGAAAAAGGGTCATGCAGACACGTTCCAAAACATTGTTACACACCATCCCAGCGCTCTTTCAAAGCTCCCAGAGCTCGGATTGAGCAGGTGACTCCTTGGAAACACATGATTAGGTTTAGGGGCCGCAGGGTTAAAGAAAGGTAACTTTGCAACTGGAAACCCTATGTGACCAAAAGTTAAGACCTGAGTCTTTTTCCCAGGGATCGCACCAAGCGAACAGGATGGGATGGCAGAGATGGCCTATTATTGCAATAAATCCCCCCAAACACTGGGTAGGAAATGATTTATGTGCATAAATCGGCCTAGTGGGGAAAGATGGCAGATTGTGTTACTGTTTCTGTGTTTGTGCATCTGGGGAGCACGGGTGGTGTGTAACAGATCTCACCGTACACACCTAAAGGTCTGCATTGGTTGGCAGACACATCTCTCACATCATCAGATCGCTTGTTCTGCATTTACAGTGATTAGCAAAAACACGAGACGTTATGGGGACAACGTTCCTTCCTGGTCAAATGTTGTAAAGCGCAACTGAGGAGGGGGTTATGAAACAAATGTATTGGACTCAGAGGTGCCCTGTGTTGTTGTTTTTTTCCTCTATATCTAATCTGGATAATGTTCTCTCTGGGGCTCTGTGGGTTTAACAGACACTTTAGTTAACACTATCACTACGCGAACAATTGGAAGGGAGGGTTTGCTTTGCTACACCTGTTTCATAACCTTTATCCAATCCACACCCTGAATTCTACTTGTAATATTGAATATACACACAACCCCAAATCCGAAGCAGTTGGGACAGTATGGAAAATTTTGTAAATTCTATTTACCCTGTACTATATTGGAAACACTACAACAACACATTATTTGATGTTTAATCAATTTCATTGTTTTTTGAAAATATACACTTGTTTCAAATCTGAGGACCTCAACACGATCCAGAAAAGACAGTTGAGTGTTGACCACTGTATAACATCATATTTTCTTTATTTACACTTATTAAGTGTTTGGGCACTGAACACACCTGTTTGTTTCTTGCATTATTCAGGTTATTAAGTGCACATTTGTACGGGATCTTCGTTGCCATATTTTGTGCTTAACCACACTTTCTCAATCAGCAACAGGTCAGGACAGGCCAATCTAGCGCCCACACTCTCTGCTAATGCAGTCATGCACTTGTAATCCACACAGAATGTGATTTTGCATTTTCCTGCTGGACAATGCAGGGATGAGCCACTTCTGGATGGCAGCATATGTTGCTCCAAAATGTGTATTTATCTTTCTGCATTAATGGTGCAGTCACAGATGTCCAAGTCACCCATGCCATCTGGGTATGCCCTTTGTGGTATCAGCAAACAAGACAGACAGAATGGTCACTTGGCCATTTTATTACAATTCCAATTAATCAAGAAATACTGTGTATTTCGATTCAGTTTAATGCTAATGGCTCTGTTCCAGAGGGAGTTTCTTAACACACATCTCTGTAACATGAGCCTTGTGTTTATGTCTTTACACTACAGAAATGACAAATTTACATTGATGGTTCAATCAACATTTTGCACTTGATGCAGTTCTGGCCATGACAAATGTAATACAAGTTCCTCTTTGAAGCAGTTCTGTCCTCGTAGTCAATTTGGCTACCAATCTAAGGGTCATATTACCTTAGAACATAAAACTGGCACCCTGATTTAAGAAGGGTAACAGTAGCACAGGCAGTAACCTATCAGATCTTGCAACAGCTGCCACATGATGGTTAGTTATACCAGGCCGTTTAGGAAGTAAGGTAATTCATGGGACATCAAACAGGTACACTACAAAAAGTGTCTTATTTTAAAGTTACTTAATATGGGAGTGAGCCTTAAAAGTATTATCAAATGAATTGGACAATAAAATAAATAACGTGCCATCTAATTTAAAATTTTACACTTTGTTATATAAAGTAAAACATTTAAAGTGAAATAAGGTAGCTCAAGGTATATATCATATTTAAACAACTGTTTTTAATATGTTTTATTATGATGTAATCTTAAATGGACCACAGCAGGATAAGAACCACTGTGTAGCATGACTGGGCCAGCTGCCAATTTGAAGCTTAGTGCTTGAGCATTGTAGGGCCTCTGCTTCATCTACTGGCTCAGTGGAAAGTTCATCAAGATAAGTGTACAGCAAGGTCCCCAAAAAGGTTGGAAAGTGCTGGAACGCCAATTTTCATTTATACAGTATATATACAGTATACACACACACACACACACACACATATATATATATATATATATATACATATACAGTTTATAGTAAAATAAAGTTGTAAAATAAGTTGGTGGTGTCTTGTAATCCCATGTGGGATGGGCCAAGTGTGGTCATGACACATGAAATAATACTAAACTAACTAACTATATATATATATTTTTAATATATATATACACAATTAAACATAACCTTGTCTCCAAACCTACTGTACCCTCAATGTATTTTAAGTCGACCTGAAGTACCCCCTATCATGCAGGCAACCGTGGTGATCCCCAGATAAGGTTTAACTGAGCTGCAATAAGATTTATATGTTAATATATCATTAATTCAATAATATTATTTAATCATATCAACAACAATAATTATTGTTTATAGACTCCACAATAAAGTAAAACTCAAACACACCAAGTCATGTGACCCCTCTCTCTTTAATGGGACACTTGAGCCTGTTCCTCTCTGTGTCACTAAGCCAAGCACTGATTGTAGGTCCTGGCATTGTGGTATCAAGCCTAGTGATGATTGGTGGGATTGTTTCAACACATCCCACATTGGAAATATCCTGAGACTATTTACAATGGTGCCACATAAAGAGCATTTCTATTTAGCAAACACTAAATGAGCTCACTGCAAACTGATGGAAGGAATGATGGAAAATCAGTGCAAACAAACAAATGGTGACTTTACGTCTTTAGTCAAATGTAACAGGGTTTCTGAAACAATGTCTGGAATTAGTTTATACTGTTATCAGGGGCTGGGAAACTGTCTATGAAATTATTTTAGTAGCATTCACTTCCAAAATGTAATGCCACGACTGTAGTGTAGTAGAGGCAGTCGTTCAAAAAGCTGCTCAAATAATTCCTTATGTTAATGTTAACAAATGAACTTTGACGGCATTCACAATTATCTTCTTGTATGGGAGAGAAGCTTCAGTTCATCAGTTATATAAAAGCACTTTGGTTTTTCAACACAGCATTGTGCCCGTCCTGTCTTCATGACACAGACTCTAATATTGAAATGCATGCTGTGCACTGATAGCTCACAAATCCTTTTATTTCTCTGCTTGAGCTGACAGTTTGAGGATGTCAGTTTGACATTCAATTGGAAATTAATTGTGACGGTGCTCAGAGTATCCCATTTTCTGATGGCGCCTGTGTCTTGCGCTATAATTTATGACCCTCTCTGAATGAGTTGTGGAATCCCCATCCATCACCTGTGTGGCTTATCAAAACATTATCTTTTCTTAGTCATAATCTGATTCAACATGATTCAATTGAAGCATGGTTAGAGAAGGAAGCAAAGTAATACCTATTACAGCATGTGTGTCTTGTGCTTGCAGAAGACAATGAACCTCCACCTGTTCAGATGCTTATAACTGAGTTTATAACTATTTTTTTTATTAATATTTATAATTGTGCCATTGGTATTTTAATATGATTCTAAATGTATAATTCATAATAGATTTGGTCTAGGGATTTACATTGTGTAGCCGTTTGACACACATGTGAATATGTCTCAATTCTGACTATGTTTGTTGATTCATAATTAATTAATTAACTTCATTAATAACTTAATTGATTAATAATTAACTTCATTAATAACCTTGAGGCACCACCCTGTCTACACAGGGAACTATATTATGATTTTCTCAATCGTGGTTGATAATAATCAAAAAGAGAGAAAAGGAAGGATGATTTCCCAAATTCTCAAATCCTTGATAAATCCCCAATAGTTTGAGCATAAACTTAGGTTGTGGCTTACAATAGGGACAAGGTGGGAGTTCATCAGCATTGTCTGTGGGTATACACCCAAGTGTCAACGGATCATCTGGGATGATGAAACAGCAGACCGCGGCTTTCAGGCACACAGGGCCGTTGGTCCACAAGGACACAGGGTTGCTGGGCTCCTGTTTGATTCTCAGAGAGGTTCAGCAAACAGTTCGCAATGCGTTCCATTGTGAGGTTTTCCGATAGCAGAGAGCAGTGTGGATATCCTCTGGTCTGCCAAATGCCTTGTAAAGCCTTGCAAAGCTATGGCCACTAACTTTGAAGATAACAGTTTTACTTAACTTAACCATTTAGTTACAGGTACAGGCTTAACATAAAAATAGATAGTTCTAAAAATATAAAGGCATCTTGGATTGCTGGTTTCTAGAGCAGCGTCAGAGCTAAACTTCATGTGGAGAGAAAACGTGGTTCTTATACCGTATACAAATTAGCCAAGACGGTTCTTTGTGAATTCCATTTGTTGTTCATTCAAATAACTGTTAACTAAAGATCCTGACCATAATGGAATACATGTCTGTAACATGTTACAGTTAGAGAAGGGAAACATTAAGACACATATTAAAGAATTATTAAATCCAACTATTGATGAACTAACAGTCCATGATCATCTAACCTATTGTTCAACATTGTTATCAACTAGGGTAGTGCCCTCATGTAAACTAAAACTTCTCCAAACATGTCCAAACAAACATGAGTCCAAACATGAGGTTAGGATGGACCATTTCTTATAATTCCACTTTTTACTGGTCTGGGTCCATGTGAATAGAGACATTGCGTCTGTTTCACAAGGTGGTGTGAATTTGCTTCCGGCTGTGTGGTTTGGGTACGTTGTTTATCTGTTAGCCAGGTCTGAGAGACCGGTCTGTTTGAAGCTTATCACTGTAAATATGATAAGTGAGATCAAAGCGTGGCTTGTTGGTGTCAGGTCACTACAGTTGCAATGTGTGACATGCATATCCCACGTTTGATAGTAGTAATATGATGTTTACATGAGAAGACACAAAAACCTCAATCATAATTCATAAGAAGGATAGTGCGCCAACAGTGTAATATCACCTATTGCATGTTTCTCTCAGTCAGTTGCCATCATTTAGATGACATATTTCTACTAAATGTCTACTGACCTCTGAAAGAACAACTTAAATTTTTTACTTTTTTATCTGGATTGTCAGTGATGGTCGTCTTTACCCAGACGATCTGTGTAACAAAGAACAACCTGCCCTTCCCCACCAAAAAATACCTTGTGTCAGCAACATGGACTGAGACTTCAAAGTTTTCCAAGTGCAAGAGGAAGAAAGAGGAAATGAAGAGATTTTTTTTCACGTCTGCTCAAACATCTCATGTTACATGAGAGGCTGAAGACTAGACTGCCATGCAGTTCCCGCCATATTCAGTAATATTTTTCTCATCTCGTACAGTCACATTTTCTATTTGAGCATTTAGTGGAGGCTCTTATTCAGAGCAGGTAGGGAGTGGACACACAGGCTGCTGTAGCAATCAAACCTGTGACGTTCCGGCTACAGGATGAACATTTTAACCACCATCCTGTGGTGTAGGAATTTATTTTGTGTGACTCAAAAGAAAAAGATTTAGCTCCATTATTAGTTAAATGGTTCCTGTTTCCTCAGTCTGTCTGTGAACTTCGGCTATACTCAACAACGAGCATGGGCGCTGTGCTTAGACAATATGCCTGTTATCCTATAAAATAAGCTATAAACACTATTTGTCATTGAATACATTCAGACAAAGTACAGGAGTTGGATTGCAACCACATGGACCCATAATGTTAACTATGGTCTCTACCTAGTGACTTACTACTGTATAGCAGTTGCATACTGCTATACGCAGACTGGAAAATACCGGAAGCTTCAGTCCAGTGATCTCACAGAATTCTAGATCATTAAATACAGTACCTATAAGCAAAAACAAGTTGAAAGTAGAGGAAAGAAAAAACGGAACATTTACATAAGATAGTTGGGGAGGGGTTGGGTGTGATACGGGGTCCCCAGCACTGCGTAGATCCTGAGAAGCCCTACCCCGCTACTTGACCTTTCGCAGGACCACCTCAAAAGCAGCTCCATAAAGCCTGCAAGCTCTGAGAACACTCTGGGGCCTTCTCAACGAGCCAACACCCATGCCATGCGCTCATCAGGCTACACTGTTCCTAGAGGAAACATTGTAACACCAACCATATTTGTTGTTATTCCAGAAGGATTTAGAGAAACACTCCCAGAGACAAAATGTAACACAATGCACATTTTTGTAGTGCAGCATATCGGCAACTGGCCACATGATTTGATTTCCTCCCAGAAACAGTTGGCACGCTCCTCTACATGGGCATGTATGAAGATGTAGCCATGCAAATGGGCCATGTGATAGTTGAGCGAGATAACGTTAGCATCATACCTATGGCCGTCTTTTGTTAGAACAGAGGAGCTCTGTGTTTACATTGTGCAGATGGCTAATCTAATGCTGCTCTGCGCTCTCACCGAGCTGCGTCCAAGACTAACATTATGAAATGAGCAGCACAAATTACTATAAAAATAGTGGGCTGCTTTAAAATAAACCCAGCTGATTTTACATTTACTGAAATATTAGTTCATCTTGAGCCCCCACCCCATTTTCTTTCTCTCACCCTCTCTCTCTCTTCCCTGCCCCTTAAATGAAAAATCAAATGTAAACAACGGACTGGGTTCTGTATTTCTTCCTTGTTGAACGACTGTTGAACATTTCCTGTCCACCAAAGATCAAATGGCCACAGAACTGCATGGCCTATTGGATAGTGTGCACGCCTAACAAGAAATCTGGTATTAATGTAGGAATAAAGCGTTCGAAAATCACCCTTTTTTCCCATAATACTGTAGGATTGTCAGTTGTCTTAGAATGCATTGGCATATCTTAAATCATTTCAGAAGATAGGTAGAAGGTAAAAGGATTTTCAACATTTGTTTTTATGAGTCTGTACATTTTAATACCCTATTATAAATTTGATGGAAGTCCATTCATTTGTAATCAGTTGCACCAGAGGTTTCCTATTTTGCTTTATAGTTAATTCAGTGAATTATTGGAGACATTCCTGCCTGCTATTAAACACAGCCACGTCATTCCCAGCAAGACCAAAATGGATTTTCAGCTGAAAAAAAGTAATATACAAGGCTTCAACATGCTTGCAAAGGACACACGCAAGGGATCTGATTGAAAACAAAACATTGTTGAACCTAGCTAGATTCCTGACATTGAAATTAAAAAGCCCAGAGGCCACAATATCAATGTAAACGGAGAAGAAAGTGGATATAAGTTTTTTCCCACAATCATATTTTTACACCTAGTTTCCGGTCTGTGGTAGCGCTAAGGCAGACGTAATGACAATTTCATTGGGCGCAAAGGGTTTTTTCTCCCGCCTGGGCACGTTTGCTAATTTCCCGGCGTGCCATGACATGGCTTTTGCCGAAATGGGCGTGGGGTAGAGGGTGTGTCAGTCAAAATCAGGTGGCGCCGTGCTAGTTTGGTATCAAATAAAACCAAATATTGCGCTTATATCTAATATCTGCAGACCACGTCTTAGCGCAGACGCAGGGCTTTTGAGGTAGTTTACGGGCTTTAGGCGAAGGTGCACTAAGCACATACCTATCCAAAATCACACGCCACTTTCGTGTATGTTATATGATCTATTTCGTGAATAATTTTACTAATGACTAATTACAAAACAATATATATGCAAAATATATGTATATAGAGGGTTTATTTGCGCACTTGGTGAATGTGCACTTCTCAATCAAGGACATCATTTTTGGCAGTTTCCTCCCGAAAGAAGCTTTTCTACCGGTCAGTACTTTCGACCTTCAATTGCGAAATTGGCAGTTCGCCGAGACAGAGCGCGCTGCTGTTAAAGGAAATGAGAGGAGCTGATTTGATTTGCTGTAATTGTAGACAGCCCCCACCACTCCTACTGATAATTTATTCACTTTAATCCAACCCTTTTACAACTGTGCCACCGTTGCACCCGCTTATCTCTGTCCCAAAAAAGTATTGGCCACACCTTAGATCACCACGCGCCGTGGACTTGCACCGTGGACTTGCACCCTGGACTTGCACCCTGGACTTGCACCGTGGACTTGCGCCTCCGCTTGCACCTTGACCGGGAAACTAGGGTAAAATTTTGGCTAGACTGAGTTGAAAATGTTACAATGTATACCTCTAAGTGCCAACTAATTATAATTAGTGTTATTATTTATTTATTTAACTGGAAGCATTATATGAAATCTCCAATTTTTTAAAGAGGGGGGAATAATTAATTATTTCCATTTTCGACCCTACCTTACTAGGATATGAAAAGCAAGGACCCAGAGCATGACTTAAGTGGAGGGGTATCATATAACCGATCCGTCTGCTTTACAAATGAATCTTGGTCTGTTTGCATGTTGCTCAGCTACAGAACTGAAGGGCCAGCCTGCTTCCTGTGCAAGACGCTTGCAATAGGGTAACATTTTAGCACAAATAAAAAGTAACATTAGGCAATCCTCAGTCCCCTCACTCGGTGGAAAGTGTTCAGTAACCGCACATTCTACATTTCACATATCTCCGTCAACATCTCATTCTAAAAATATGTTTATTTCGTTCTATGATATCAATTGCCATTGGACCTCATCTGTTTCTTAGAAAATAGAAATGGTGGCACCGTAGGAATGAAAAAGGAAAATGGGTCATGCTTTATATTATATCACATTTGTGTAATGTGACACTGTTACTGCACTCTTGTCAAATTTAGTGACAACTTTCATTGAAGTTGTTAGCATATTGATCTATATATTATGTATCTATCTGTCTGTCTGTCACAGCCTGTGTCTCATATCTGTGTGTTTATCTCTGTCTCCTGTTCTCTGTCCTTTTTCTCTCTCTATTTTGGTTTCACCCTCGCTCTGTCTCTCTCTGTCTTTCCCTAAAGTAATTGCCAGCTGTATGGATCTAGACTCTGCTATGGTAACAGCCGGAATAAAGCTCAGTGTTAAAATCATTATGGCGCCACGGTGATGAGACCCTCAATGTAACCTCCACTCGGGAGGGATTCCAGGTGTACCGGCACGCCCTTGGAAATGTTTAATTATAGCCTCATCTTATTCTGTAATTTCATTTTCTTTTATGTCACATTTCCCAGAAAGACCTTGATTCATCATTGTTACCAGGGGACGTGGAGCCACTATCCTCATTTGAAAGGCTTCCTGAACAAGTCTGAACATGGCTATTGTGCCGTAATGGGTATTTAAATATACAATTGGGGCAATTTGCAGGGGATTGGTTCACTGCCTCTCTCAAAGACAGTTATGCTTTTTCCTATCTTTTTGTCTTAAGCATTTACCCCTTCTTTTATCTCTGAATTTTGCAATTAATTAAACCGTTGAAATATACTTCAATACTAAAAAATTTTGATCAATATAAATAATCACAAAATAAAAAGTGCTTAAACAATTATTCAAACTAAATTTAAGTGTTTTGTGCGTTCTTTTGAAATTGTGAACCCCTTGGTGGTGCCTGTCAACAGTTATGTTGCTTAATGTTCTTTGTGACCCTACTGACTCGCCACAGATAAACATAAGGATACCCCCCATAGTATGGGAGAGCATTACATCAGCTTAGCTTAAGGCCAACGTAAGTGTAGATGTGTACGCTGAGTCAGGCTGACATCATGGTGGCCTTTCATCTGCCTGGTAGCAGCCACAGAGCTGCCCTCCCCCACCTCTATTTCCACCTGATTGCTTTCTTCTTGTGTTCTGAGGGCCTCATGTGTCAGCAATCATCTGGCCCCAAATGCTGGACTGGACCCATTGTTCGGCAATTGGCCCCACCTGCCAGCAATCTGCCCCATTGGGCAGCGGCGGTGGTGGTTCCAAATCAGGTCCATCACTGTTTGTTTCCCCTTCGATGCTAATCGCCTGTATGTTGTAAAAGTCTCAGTTCCTGGTACGTGTCAGGCGACAGTGTGCACCAGTTTTTGGGGGTGAGATTAAACATCGTCATGATTTGAGCTGAACTGGGTCCAAGGCTCGACAATCTTTGAAGAGCGAAGGAGATTGATAGAAAGTCTGTTGGGAACTTTTGTGAAAATGCTTTTTAGACAACCTAAATCACTCAATATTGATAATTTCGAAGCTGTGGCATATTAGCATACACATTAGTATGTAAAAAATCATAAAAATCCAGCTAGATAAAAAATAGACTGCATGTCTTTATTTTTGTATTATCTCACAACCCGCCAAAAGCATCTGACCTACCCTCTTGTGATGCGCAGGTAAGTGTTCAATACCCACACCCACACGACCCGTTATTTGCCAATTTGCACTGTCCGACCCACAAAAATATGCGTTGATCAACCACCCGAACCCGACTCGACCCGCAAACAACAAACTTCAGCCTGTAGTAAGAGTAAGAGATAATGTTTTTAATCCACATTTCAAAAGGGACAGACACTGGTGTAAACAACAAGGTTTTGCAAAGCCACCGTAGGCTACAGCAAAGTGAGCAGTGTTGCACTATTTTGTTTCTGGGCTGTTTGCCTAAATGTTAGCATAATACATTGATTGCAAGGCATTATTGTATCTTAGCCTAATAGCGTCTGGGTCTAGGCTACTAAATAAACAGACAAATTGTTCCAAACAGTGCTCTTTATTAGTGAATAGCAGCAAAACAAGTAGCACTTAAATAAAGACATGAACGCGACGACAGGGAGTTCAGCATCACTGTCTTGCTGTTCTATCTAGTCTCGCTGTCTTGCTGTTCTATCTAGTCTCGCTTTCTTGTATATATATATATATATATATATATATATATATATATATATACACACAGTATATATACAGCATGCGGAAGGCTGAGCGTGCTACCAGACTTCTTCAAGTACGCAGCAAGGCTTTTGCACTTATTTGGTCAGTCACCTCCCGCATGTTTGGTGCATCCCTTCACTCGAATGTATGCATCAGGACGATATTGATTACCACCTTCAAGGTGGACTAGTGGCAATCACAGCCTTGTCTATTGCATGCAATTCGGAGATTCTATAACACAAAGCCTATTGCACGCAATGTTTCTGTAAGTTATTTATAACCTAGTTGGACTTATTATTATACTGCATTTATTTTATTTTCACAGAGTCAGTTTCTTTCTAAGGTATTTCAGAAGGGATTGATGGAAAGGACGATTTCTTCAAGTTCTCTGTTGAGGAAAATGCATACAGTATACAAGTATACAATGTGAAGGCATTTTCACATTAAGAAAATAAGAAAACCAATTGATGGAATTAACAAATTACCTGAAAAAAAAATACTTTCTTCCCATTCAGTAGCCTTATCAGAAGGTCTATTTTAAGCACTCAAATAAATGCAATCTGTTGGATAGGGCACAAATGAGTACACTCACGCTAGGAAACACTTCCCCACTCCCCCTCAAACCCACAGATATTGACCTTGGATATTCAACTTGGCTGAAGAGGAATCATTCTCCTCATACAACCGTGCTGTCAAAGGGTTGCGTCATGAAATGAACACCAACCCGAGATGCAGCTTGTGGCTGGATAGTGTCGTACTGAATGTGTGCAGTAATAGGTTTAAGCCATGTTGTTTTAAAGGGGGAGGTTGGTATAAGCTACAGTATGAAGGAAACCAATCAGGTCTCATCCTTTGCCTGTAAACACGCTTGGACTGTCACGTTTAATTGCACACTTTGGAAGTGAAAGCATTATGGTCACTGAGAGGGAATTAGCTATAGCCTCGAAATTGGACATTCGCAATGAGCTTGAGTTGCATGTCGTGTAAGCATGAATGTTTTAAGGCCCGAATCCAAAATCTAGTAACTGTGACATAAGATTTGCCTACAGTTTAGTCATTTTAGCAGATTATTTTATCCAAAGTGACTTACAGTGAGTACAAGTAAATTAAGTAGCAGATAGGGGTTAGAAATATTTCTTTAACATCCAGTCAACAAAACCTATCCTGCCCCCTGTTTCATAAAACCTTGTCTCAGTGGCTCAAATCATTTTCATGGGCTAATTCCAGAATATTGTATTTTTAGTTGTACGATATACCCTCATATAAAAATTGTTATTACATCAAAGGGGAAACAATGAACCCAATGAAGAGATAATACCATTACTCTTAATGTGCATTTGGCTTCACTGGCGTCAGTCATTTCAAACATGGTCGACCATAGCTTTGTTCGGCTCTGTGATGAGTTGAGAGTTGAGTGCAGGCGCAGAGGAAAACACTGGCACCCGAGACACAGATCTGGCATTGATGTGAGCTCCCGCTCTATGTTTTCAATGATACACAAGAAAGTATCGTTCTCTCCAATCCAAAACGGTGAGGCAACAAACAAGTCAACATACACACAATGTCCAAAACCCGAGTCTCCCCAAACCCCAGCATATAACCTCCTCACAGATGCAGATGATGAGCCATTAGGGCCCGATTGGGTACAGGTGCGCGGCCAGGGTGTGCTGGAGGCTGGGTGAGCCCCACGCCGGCAAGACCCAACGGGAGGGGCGAGGCATCGTTCCAGCACTCGGACATTACAGCCTCACAAATCTTGGGTTGGAGAAGCCCTATCTGGAGTACTAGACTTTTCCCACATTTCATAACAGCAAAACAATTATTTCTCTACTTTAGAGAACAGAGCCAGTGCCATGCCAAATGAGCCAAAATAATGTGGAAAGCGTATTCATAAAACCTGCAGTGCATCTGGGAGTGCTTCTGGACAACGTAGCATCATCAAGGGGTCTCTGGCAGGCCTATTCTCTCCTGGATACGCATTCTTTCCAACATCCTGAACAAAAACAAAACAAAACAAGTGCTTCGTCAGTACTAAAGACTCAATGGGAAACACCACCATAAACAGTCGCCTGAAGGAATTCCAATGGAAAATTACCTCCGTCACTGTTAGATAGCTTGCCCAGGACTCCCCTTTTCATGTGGATTAGTGGGCCCACATTGTTAAAGCCATAACCAGAAAGGTACAATGGTTTTAATTTGACAAGGAGGACATTCTGAACCGTCATCAAGTTCAAATGTTTTGGTCCATGTAATTTTATAGCTTAAGGTCAGTTCACCTCCTCCACCGCCCGAATACTGAAGTACCTATAATTGAGTGGCAACTTTATATGATACTTAGTCATACTACAAAAATTGTGATTATGAACTATTATTATTGAATAATTTAGCTTGAGTGAAATGAGGTAAAGAGCAGCACAAACTCAAGACTAAAGTTTACAATAAAGGCCTTGTAGAAGAAAAAGCAGAGGTCACAAAACTTCCACAGCCTTCTGCTGCTCCACTGGATTGATTCAGGGCCCTAATTTCCGGGTCAAGACAAAAGCAGAGGCGCACGGCACAAGTTCGTGGCACAAGTTTGCGGCACAAGATTGCGGCACAAGTCGACCTAAGGTGTGAACAATACTTTCTTGCTAATTTCGGGACATGTGGCGGGACATGAGTGATGAAGGCTGCTTTTAAATACGCCCACATCAGCTCCTCTCATTCCCTTTAAAAGCAGCCTGCTCTCTGTCATAGAGAACTGACAATTTCGTAATGGACGGCAAAAGTCCGGACTGGCTAAAACAGAAAAGATGTGATCACGAATCAATTAGCCTAGGAAACCAGTTCGTCCTTTCAGGTTGAATGAGGTTAATTGAAATATTGAAATCCATATTGAAATCCATTTTTACTATGTATATTGTACTATAACTTGTTAATATACAGTATAGTACCAATAGAGTTGCAGGTGTTGTTTTTTATTGTAATTTAATTGAGTAAATATCAAATTTTACATCTAATCGGTTGAATAACTGCTAGGCTGGTGGCCTGTGCAGGCCTCTCTCTCTCTCTCTCTCTCTCTCTCTCTCTCTCTCTCTCTCTCTCTCGCTCTAT
>JAODLI010049036.1:0-16750 GCA_027575585.1 Percopsis omiscomaycus | reverse complement strand
TGTGTGTGTGTGTGTGTGTGTGTGTGTGTGTGTGTGTGTGTGTGTGTGTGTGTGTGTGTGTGTGTGTGTGTGATAAATGTTCTCATTGATGAAGAGTCACGTAAACAACATAATGGCTCCCACATCCTCCTAGCCGGTGCCTTCAGTACACCCAGGACAGCAGTGTTTGTTTGTCGCTGCACAGTTTATTTGTTTGTGTCCCTTCCAAGGTGGTAAAAGGAAAGGTTCCCTGAGATGTGTGCACTGCCAGATCAGAGAGGGCGGGGCGTGATCGGAATGTTCTTCGGAATGTTCTGTTAGAGAGCAGAACATTCATCCTCATATCGTTCATCCACCCGTCTAAATGTTAATAAACCTGTAAAGGATTTTAGGGACCTGATGTGTATCCTATTTGAGTTGAGCATTGGGAGACACCCTGGATGTTGTTGTTGTTGTTGTTGTTTAATGACCAACCGCCAACCCTACCTCTGTGCTTTGTCTTAGTGGACTACATAATGGGCTCTAGTTTCTGGGTCAAGACGCAAGGCGCAAATTCATCTAAGGTGTGGCCTGTGCAAAGACGTGGTCTGACCAGGCGGAGACGCTAGCGCAATATTTGGTTTTATTTGACACCAAACTAGCACTGCACCACCTGATATTGAATGACAAACCCTCTACTGCGCCCCCATGCCCATTTCGGTGCAAGCTTTGTCATGGCGAGCTGGGAAATTAGCAAACGCGCTAAAGTGAGAGAAAAAACACCATGCGCTCAACGAAATAGTCACTACATCTGCGTTAGCGCTACCGCCGGATTTGCACCGTTTGGAGCCCTATGTCTAACATGCCATAGATATGTCCAGCTGCTTCTCAAAGTGTAAATAATCAAATAGGATTGTGAGCCTATGAGCTCTGTAGGGGGAGGAGTAAAGAGGGGTTTAATTCACTCGGGTTTTGTAATGCTTGTTTCAACCACAATTGATATTCGGGACACAAATCCATGTACAATGTAAACTAGCACTAAGCTTCTGAAAATGTAACTGCTTTGTTGCCCCCCCCCCCCCTTCCTGCCTTCTCCCTGTTCTCTGTCACTGCCCACTACCCTACCTGCATTCTCACAAACATGCAAACCCTTGATTGACATCCAGGAGTTACGCCCCCTCCTTTTGAGGCTTTGGGATGACTTCATAACTGGCTGTATGAGGATGTTTCGGTGTAGGAAGGAATTTCTAAATCCATAACCTATAATAGCACAGATACCCAGCTCCACTAAGCCCTCTGTGTGAGAACCTGCCTCAGCCTGGAATCAGTAGCTCATACCAGGGTCAGTTTAATCCCTCTGTGTGAGAAACTGACTGACAATCAGCCCAGACCTTCAGCCAGAGTGATTGGCAACCTCAGAAGGGTCGATGGTAACTCCTTAACAGGGAATCCCTTATCAATACACGCCTTGACTGAGGACTGAGATAGGATAAAGGAAAGACAGAGAAATAGAGACCTGAGCCAAAAGATAGACAGATACACTAGAGAGGAAACACTCTAGATGGATGGAGATGGATAAATAACCAAATAAACATAGTGGTTGAATGTACATTTAAAACACAGTTTTTATTGATTAAAACGTGAAGAGTGTATTTAGGAATCAGCCTTTGCTGTGCGCGAGCGTGTGTGAGTTTGCGTGCACGTCTTTTATCAAGTTTAGAACCACCGGAATAAGTTGGAATGGAGTTGGGATAAGCTCCTAATGTGTCAAGGTGGCCTGGATGTGAGTCTTAGTGCAATTACAAATGAAATCATTAATTCCCCTTTCACCGCAGGAAGAAAGTCATTAACACACACACACACGCTTGGCTTATCTCATTTCTAGCTGTATGTGTGTGTATGTGAGGGAGAGAGAGAGAGAGAGAGGAGGTGGGAAATGAGAGAGAAATTTAAATGGAGCGAGAGAGAGATAGTGTGTCAAAACAGATTTTCCTAGTTATCGTACTCTAATGTCGTGTTAACAAAATGTTGGTCATCTTTCCTTCCCCCTTGGGGCTTACAGAGAAGACGGTATGCTCGGAGGCGTGAGCCACAGGTTCGGCCTGGAAGACGAAGGCGGATTGGGGGTTCGAGCGAAGGTTGAAAGAGTTGCTAGAAAGGGGGTTTGGTGTAGAGGTACGGACTTGGGACATGACAAAGGTCATCTTGACACGTAAAAGAAATGTGTGGGTGTGGGTGTGGGTGTGCGCGCACGTATGCACTGTGTCGTGCTAATGAATATCATTATTCACTTAGGCTGAAGGGCAGAGAGAAGACAATGAGATCTGGATCCAAATGAAACCAGAGTCTAACGTCACCCCTGTTTGGAGCCCAACTTGGGCCCCAATAACAATGTAAAGAGGAAGTGAAGGTGGTGATTCACAAGATACACACCTGCTTTCCCTAATTGTTTTGTAAGGAATGAGTCAGGTAAATGCATTAGGAATGTCAAAGGAAAAGTGGTCAGTCCATTTCATTAAAATAAAATCAATCTGACACCTCTGAAATCCCTTTAATTTAGTCAAGCCTGTGATGTTTTGTGTACAGTATTGCTGACACCCAGCAGGGAGGAAATCTAACGGGGACTAAAATACAATGCTGCACCTGTCACATTGTGGTCCCCCGAAAGCGCTCGTCAGACCGTGTACTCTGTGTGTACGTTTGCAATGAGCATCTGTCTGCTTACATTCAAATGTATGTATAATTGTTCAGAAATGTAAATTTTGCTTGGTTAATCTAAGATCTTATATGCATTTGCATTTACATTTCAGCCAATTCAAGTATGTGTGTTTGTGATTTAGTGTGTGATTTAGTGTGTGTGTGTGTGTGTTTGAATGACACGTCTCTCATAGCTTTTTCAATTGGTTTGCTGTTTGAATGACAGGAGGTCAGGCAACAGAAAAACGATAAGGCATCTACGCAGGAACTCTTTTTTACAAAACAAACGTTCTGTGTACAGACATGACATCTCGGGTGCCTTTGAAGCCCTTGATGTGTTATGCATAGAAAGGGTTTTCACACGCAGACACACAAACAATTTTAATCATTCAGTTTTCCGTGTGCTCTGTGGTCTGTGGCCCATGGCTGTAATGAGCAGCTTATTAAAGTTTCTCACTATCGTTTTGTAAACACTGAAATTGCTGTCATCCTCGTCTACATTTTAGAGCCTGCCTTTCCCCACCGTTTCTTCCGTAGGTTTCTTTTTGTTGTTTGTTTGTGCCAATGGGGCATTATGTTTGCGATTGATGCTTTTTCACTTCATCATTAATCATTTCATATGAAGGGAGAATACTAAAACTTATTTTTCCTTTTACTGAGATGCTAACATAGACTTTTAGTCAATTAAAGAAGTGTTGTTTCCTGGAGTGTTGCATTGTGCTCCATTGCAATGTCTAATGAGGGCATATCATGCCAGATTATAGCAAGAAAGTGGCACTAAATCAAAATGCATTATTTGTACTGCAAGCCGACGGCGGTGTTCACACAGTGGTTATCTCATTAATGGAAATATGATGCCTAATTATGGACTGAGGTATTTAACTCATGTCAAAGCAAGAATAATAAAGAACGTTGGTGTCAAAAACGACTCCATTATCGGAATTAAAAGAGACATATAGCTCTCCTAGGAATGCCTGTCTGCCAACACCGAATGCTTAAATTTTCTCTGAACAGCAATGTTCACGCCACTGATTTCAAATTAGAAATGAGTTCATGTTAAGAGACCTTTAAGTCTGTAAAAAATGTGAGGAAGTGGTGAGAAGTGGCTTTAATAAAGCAGGCTGGAGTAGTGTTTATTAATGAGTGGGACCGAAGCAAAACAAGAGATGCGGTATCAGAAAAGGCCATAGCTTAGTTAATGCCACACAGATGGGTCAAGATGATCTTGGCATATTAACGTTATGTAATTCCAAGTATGGAGTTTATCCTTCATTTAGCCGTGCACATGTGGATGTTCCACTGCGTAAGCGTGGAAAGAAGTTTTGTACAAGGCATTAGCAGAATGTTTGTTGCGTAAGAGAATCGAGGAACGAGATGGGCCAGAATTAACAAACATAGGGACATACATGTTCACACTTCACATTTGTTGTATGAATAATGTCGGGGGACTATCTTCTAACTCCGCCCCCTCTGTTAACTTCTTTTTTAACGGGGCCTCCTTCTGGACACAACTCTTCCCGGACCTATCCCTGCCTGGTAAGGCGCTCGCAGAGATAAGACACCTATAAGTTAGCAAGTCTGCCCCCTACAATTCCATTCCCACCTGAACAAAGATACACAGACAAACCAATATGCAAATAAGCACATACACACACACACACACACCATCTTTAAGCCCCCTGTCGAGATGTAGAGTGAGTGCTTGGCTGAATGGCTTATACAGTACGTCCGGTTAGATGATAATTATCTTATTGTATATACTGAGCCTTGCCTGTTTGGCTGCCATGCCCTTGGTACACCTGAGTTTTCTATTCCTGTAGCAGTTAGGGTTTGTATACTCCATTCAGAGTTTTTTTAAATATTATTCAATATTCTATTGAGACAGTGATGCTGAGCATACGTGTATAACCCCCCCCCCCCCCTTTCAGTCTACTGGCTGCATGCGTGTCTGTCTGTATGACTGGCTGCCTTTATGTCTGTACATTTTTAGTTTGTGCTACTGTATATATATATTCTAAAGCACTGTCAATTTCCGTGCATCACAGCGCAGACGTAATACTTTGGGTTCATAGACAATGCGATGCTGTGTAGGTATGCAGCACAAAGCACAGTGCGTGGCTAGAGATTTTCTTTTTGAAGTTTATTTGAAGGACGACAGTACTGTCCTCACTGCATAACTTGCCACTTGTAATGGCCACTTGGGAATGTTGTCATAGACAACAGCATAGCTCATGAGAGGTTGACATTTCTGTTCTAACAGCAGCAGATGGAAGATTCAAGTACATTTTGATTACAGTTGGTTCCAAATTACCAATTCATATTCATGCCAACTGGTACAGAGGCAGAGATTTGAAGGTGCGAAACAAAAAGAAAAAAAAACGTCTCTTCTTAAAATGTGAGTGAAAAAACATAACAAGAAGCTGCGTCCATCTTGATTTGGTGAGATGCGTTCTATATCTTGGTTACTGGCTTATAATACTACCTAAAAGGATCTTTTTTAGACGGATACTGTACTTCCAGCGTTCTCCGTTAAAACTACAAACCCTTTGTGTCTTTCAGGTTACTTCCTGGAGTTGCTCAACCAATCGGAGGTGGCCCTGCAAGAGACCTTCCCCCAAACCTGGGGCCTCTTGTACACCCAGAATGCACAGGTCTTCTCTGACCTGTACACAGAGCTGAGGCGCTATTGCCGGGGCTCCAACGTCAACCTGGAAGAAGCAGTGAATGACTTCTGGGCCAGGCTGCTGGAGAAGCTGTTCAACCAGGCTAACAGGCAGTACATAATAGGTACTGTGAATCCCTTGTACACGTCAGGGCACTGTTTAATAAGTTCCTCAATATTGAATGTCCTTTGGGTATGGTGATCATGCAACAGGTAACAGAAGAAAAAAGACCACATGCGACATTTAGCTTAGCAACCAATACCAATTACTGGAATGTGGAATATCTAAACAGGCAGAAACACTGCTAGTTATTAATGCTGTGGAAGGATGTTACGAAGAACTTGACTGAACATGACTGTCATGGGATTTTTGCTCATTTTCAAATTAGTATGAAGATGATCACTTTTTACTTTATCGTCCTCTGGCGCCCTTTCTAAGGGTCTTATAATTCCAGGGAAGCTATGAAGCCATTAGCATTAAATATTCACTATTTATTCAAATTCACTTTCATATTAACATTTGTATGCGGCTTGCAGGCGAGGACTACCTGGAATGTGTATCTAAACAGGCAGAAACGCTGAAGCCATTCGGGGACACCCCTCATGACTTCAAGCTGAAGGTCACACACACGTTTGTAGCAGCCAGGTCCTTCATCCAGGGACTGGTGTTCAGTGGAGAGGTGGTCCGCAAGGTTTCCCAGGTAAGGCTTTTCTGCCCTCCCCTGACTGGATGGTTCTTGATGCAAGTCCCTGACCGTCTCCTATATACCTTGTTTATTGGTCAGACTCTCATGGCCCTGTAATGCTCGCCTCTCTTCGCCAACATGTGCTTATTAATATTCATGCATTCGGGAGTCTGTGCTCCTTTTTCTACGAGCAAGCCCTTTCACCTGGCAGCTCAGATTTACACACGAATACACGCTTGTATTCTGGACACGCTCAGACACACACATACTGTATGCCAAGAGACAAACGCACTTTTCCTATCTACAGGCATTGTAGAAGGCGCTAGCAGATCGATGCTGGTGGAAACGAGGAGCTCCATAAAGCACGGCCCAGGGCTCGGGCAATCAGACTCGGCAACAGCAGTTAATGTCAGCGCCACACTGAAAAATGTTCCCCTAGGCTGCGGGGAAGGTTAATGTCAGCGCACCCAAGAGAAATGGTCCCCTATGCGGAGAAGACAAGAGTTAGGTTACCATTAGCGCATCACTGAGAAATTTCCCCGCTCCTGAATGGTGGGGGGACAATTGGCATACAGGTGAAAAATGTTCGAATGTCATTCGCCGGACATTGGGAGCATTCAGAGCAGTGCCTGCATGGAAAATATATCCATCATAAAAGAAGAACAATATATTCTGCGCCTGAGTGGAATATTCTTATTTCTTTTCTCAGTGAAATATTGGAAGGCCAGGCTTTTTGTAAGCATGAATAAAAGGAGTCAAAGTTCTTGTGTGGAAAAATATTCGACAGCAGGGCCACACATTTGCACCGGAGAAAGCATTACCATAATCTTTAACCCTTCAATGCATGCGATAATTGTATAGCATATGTGCTAGGCTGATGGTGGCACAGGCAGCGTGGCCTAGAACTGCACGCTTCTATCTCAGTTTTTTTTCTTTGTCCCAAAAAATTGGTGAGCCAGATCAGTGCCCACACACCGGGACGGGAGGATGTCTCAATTAAGCACACACAGCAAAGCCTTGCAAAGCCTCAGCCACTGGGGAATGAGACCAGGAATAGCCATGAGCGTGGCGAGTCCATCAGGTAGTTATGGTACAAGACGGACGAGGAGCTAAGGGACTAAAGAATAGCATTAGCACGATTTTTGACTCGGTTAGCATACAGTAGCAGCGCTAGCATAGTACCACATATGAGGGAATTGGAGGGAGTCTTTGTCAGCATTACTTAGCCTCACGCCGACAGTAACTAGGGAGACTTGGTATTAGCAATGGGCTGGCACTCTAAGCTGGCATTTCTATTCATGATTGGTGCCCCTGTGGGTGTGCCCTCCAGACCCGCTGGAGTGGCTTACGGGCCTTGCCGAGCTCTGCCAGCTGCACGGTACCGAGCGGATAAGCCGTCGCTCACGTACAGTACATGCATATTATGGAAGTCGGAAACACCCACACACACACGTTGTCATTCAATCAACACCGCATTTCGGTCCCCCAGAGAGGTTTGATCTTATTACACATTTCCTGACTAATGTCATTTGGTCGGTGCTGAAGGACATTGACCGATGTGTTCATTAAATCAGGCTGGCTGGGGAAAATGTGTAAGTAATTAGGGCAGCTTTTACAAAATTACAAAATGTCATCCCAACATTGAAAACCGCCGCTGCAATGAGGTCAGACTTCCTTCACTGCCCGCCATTCCTTTGCACACACATACACATGCGCGCACGCGCACACACACACACGCGCACGACACACCCATGCTCGAACACATAAGATAGGTTCACAAGATAAGTTCAGTGTCGGCTTTGTAGTGGTTGTCACTAGACTTGCAGTCTGTCTATTTATTTATGTATTTACAGTGTTGTTACTGTTCGTATACAAATCATTTTTACCATGGGAGTCAATAAAGTTCTATCTTGTCTTGAATGCGACTATATCAAGGTCTAAAGGTATACTTTATGATATACTTTTTACAAGATGTACTGCAACTCTGTCTTCAGGTTTTACTGTACACAGCCACTATCTATGTTGGTGGCGACTGGCCATTATTAACTCCGATGGAAACCAGAGGGATAGCATATACTGTAAAGACTACACTACATTATTGTATCAACCTCCCTCTCTACTATACTCTACTCTTTGTTGACATTGCCCGGGTCAGTAGCCTGTCCTGTCCTCCCCGCCCTCTGTGTGAATAGCCATGGCGCACCAATGTGGATCTTATCTTACACCCCGTTCCCTTGTAATTCTATAGCCAATGGATTGGGCCTAATGAGACAACCACTTCTATTTATAGCTTCTTAATGGGCCCGGTGACTGAAGACGTTTACCACATGCTGCTCAGGCAAGCATTAGAACACACCGCTGGGCTGCAAGGCAGGAGGAAATAACAACGCCGTATTCTTCTAGCGCGTCTGTGTGTGTGTGTGTGAGCGCTCGCTGTGTCTCTGAATGGGGCAGTGTTTGTCTCAACCTTAGAGCAGGTGACACGGATCTCCTGCTGTGTGAGATTAGATTACATGTCATTACATTACATTAAATTAGATTGAACTTTATTAATCCCGTAAGGAGATCTGAGCAGAGAATCAACAGGCATTACAATACTGCATATGGATGAATAAATAAAATGGTATGGTAATAGTATTACAAATAATGATACAATAATAATAATATAATATGAATGATACTAATAATATATCTATAAAATATCTAACTACAAACACTGCAACAAAAGATCTAATACAGTAAAACATCTTAAAAAAGTCTTCAGGGTACAGAATAGATTGGCTTACGTGACATTCAAAATCATGGTTTTGTTTTTATGCATGATATTATGTTATTATTATATATATTATATTAAAGCCTCAGTACCCCCACACTCTATATTTAAAATCCACTGACATACACTAAGGACATACTGTACTATTACAAAAAAAACTGAAGATTTTCTGTTAGAAAAAAAGAGGCCTAATGCAATGACAGAAACCACCAGAACAAGGTCAGGAACACAGTGTTGGATAACAGAGACACATAGTTGCGTGGGGACGAGAAAAGGGACAAATAAATCAAGCGATTCGAGAGAGACAGAGAGGGAGACTCACGGTAAGGAGCCGTGTTTTATTTCCCTCGTGGTATTGTTTTTCCTCCCCTTCTTTGCTCCGGGCTGCACCAGTTGCGGCGTCCTTAACTTTTCCTTCCCTGGCCTGTCCCCGCTCCCTCGGGTGGGGTAGCGACGGAAGTAGGCCACGCGCAACATAGCTCACTGGCGTGGCTAGTCTGTATCGGCTCACTCCACACACAGGGGGGCTCCAGGTCCCTCATATATCCTTACTAATTGTACAGAGAGAAAGAGAGAGAGAGAATGCTCCAGTCTCAGTCGCCACAGGCAATTTAGACTCCACTGACAGGTAAAAGAAGTTCTGTAAGTTGCGAAAAGATGTTAGAATATGCGTATTTAACGTACTGTGGAAGAATCTCACCTCAGAGTGGGACATTTAAATATCTCTCCTGTGTTCCTCTTAGGGCTACATACAGGGGTTTAGGACGAGGTCGCAATGGGCTTGATAGGGCTGTGTGTGTGACTGTGTGCGGTGTGGTCTTATCGCCTGGTCTAATTAGACGAAGCGCTTCTCACGGTGCTTGGTTAGCCCCGGCACCAAGGATGCGCGGGAAGCTGTCGACAGCAGCCTCCGGCAATTAGAGCCAGGGAGGAGTCCCACAGTTTTTTATTTCCCCCCCATGTTTCAGCCCGGGATTCCCAGCGTCGAGGCTGGGTTCTGTGATGCAAAACGTAACTAGATTAATGACTTTCTCGTGTCTTTTCGTGTCTCTGCGCCCACTGCCCCACCCTCCCGCGCCAAAGCAACACGTTAAATGACTCATCGCTCGCTAACAAGTGGTGAAGGGAGGATTGAGCCTCGGTTGTGACTCATGTTTTGTTTTGAATTAGTTTAAGAATGCAGTTTTTCTATTTTCTTGCAGTCTCCTTTCATTTGGAAGTTCTCTCCTTGATTTTGTCGTTCGACTGGTAAAAAAATACTAGATTACATTGATTGTTTGTATACAGCGGAGATACGTTTAGAGGTGTAGTACCTTTTTAGTTATATTGTGGGATTATGTGCAACATGCACACGTATGCATTAAGTACACATTTAGATCAGTTTGGCTACTGGCTTATTAGAGGAGGTGGGCTGACTGCTATCCATGGTGCTGAGAAGGCAATTTTATCCTAAGAAATGAATGAAAGTTACATATTCTAACGCATAAGGGAAGCCCTAATTGTTCCCAGCACAGGTGAATTTGCATCAAACCAAAAGTTCAAAGACGGAGCTCTGAAAATGTCTGGAGAGCGTGCAATTTGTTTTTACGGCTGATCCCTGTTGTCATCCAATCTCCCACTGTAAGGGCTGTATATTTGTTGAAAGCTGGTTTTAGCTGTGACTCTGCTATCGGGAGAGGAGCCCATTCCAGGAAAAGCATCAGGCTGGCCTAGATGTCAGCTTTGAAGAGCTTTGTATGCATAGCTGGGTTCACTCTGTCACGAACACACACATGTACACACGCACACACACATATGCATACACACCTACTTCCTGGGGTTTTGTATGCATAGCTGTGCTCTCTTGTGAACAGGGCTTACTGGTATTAACCCAGTTTCAGGGGTTTTCTTTACGCACAGAGGCTATTTCGGGATAGAGAGACTCAAAACGTCCATATGAAAGCCGGGACCTTTTCACCGTACCGTAAAATTTTACCTGACCAACCGTTTCCAAGGAAACGGCGGTGAATGAAAGCGCGGAGACGGTGGGTAAAGGGCACTACGAGATGCGACCTCGCATAGAGCCGCGACCGTCAAACAAAAAACCGTGTCTTCCCTGTCTGCCTGTGACCTAGTGCTACAGCTGCCTGCCACTTTGTCTGTGAGCCCTTTAGCTCATAAATGCTTGGTAGACGAAATGGGTATATAGTCATTATTCTTCCAGGTGGTGTGCTTATGTTTAGTGACTGTATGTGTATGTGGGCCCTCTTCTAGGTGCAGCTGAGCCCGGAGTGCATGCGCGCTATGATGAGGATGACCTACTGCCCCCATTGCCGGGGCATGGCCTCAGCCAGACCCTGTGCCAAGTACTGCAGCAACGTGATGAAGGGCTGTCTGGCCAACCAGGCCGACCTCAACACAGAGTGGAGGCATCTGGCAGGTGGGGCGCACGCACACACATACAATTACATACACACACATAATGGTTCACCGGATAGCCATTTATAAATCTTTTTCAGCACAATAGACCGTTAAAATAAACATTTTTACTACAACAGCAATAATCATCTCATTATCCTTTTGCAACGGACCATTTTCACAGAGGTGTCGGAGTAAGGAAAACACAGGCATAGCTCATAAAATTCATTATACGTCTGTTCCATTTAGGTATACCAGTGCTCCAGCATTGACCATGTATCGGCTGCCTCACTAGTTTTGTCTATACTAGCTCATTGGTGGAACAGAATGGAATGGACCCATACAGTAATTAACATTATGAGCTACAGCTGTCTTCACCCATATGACAACTATCAAAATAATTCATTTAATCACAAATTCATGACAATTACTCTCTCTCTTTCTCCACTGAAAATGTCTCGTAGTCCATCTGAATCATTTAGGCCCCCTCATTTCCTTTTTTTTTTTTTTTAATCCAAATTCATTTTTTTGTTTAACCTACGTGTTCACCGTTTAAATGCCGGATGTCTCCCAGCTCCTCCGTGCTAATGGTGCCTCCTGTTCGCAGATACTATGATGCAGGTGGCTACTCGTTTTGTCGGCCCATCTGGCGTGGACGCGGTGGTGCTCTCCCTCCCCAGTCGCATATCGGAAGCCATTTCTACCCTGATGGAGAATTTGGACACTATCAACAGCAAGGTGGGCGCGCAGAGTATGACACAAACACGTGCTGACAAACAGACAAACGTTAATGTCGAGCACCCAGATGCCTGTAATTTAGCAATAACTGAACAGGTGCTGGATACTGTGGTTAGTGCGCAATAATGTTAGCGCGCGCTCCACTTCAGAACAAGGTCGGAGCCCCTTACAGAATGGCGCCCGTGTATCTCTTAGGGATTCAATGTCTCAAGGGCACTACAGCGGGCAGATGTGTGCCAACACAGCTGTCTAAAAAAACAGGGTTCAGGGAAGGTCTCCCTTGCCGCTACAGCACTGTCCTGTCCCCCACATTAATCAGTGTGCACCTTTTAACACACACCGCCTGCTGAATTTATGCTGTAGCAACGCTCCACATATACCTGGTTTTGAAATAGAGAGATGGTAAGTCACGGCGGAGTTTGTGGTCCAGCCATTTACTGTTCAGTTTAATGATGTTTGAGCAACACTTTTACGTGACTTCTAAAAAGCTCTGGCAGCTGTGAAAACCTGGCCACGTTGTTTGGTGAACAAAGAAAAAAAGCTGTGTAGATAGTGAGAGGAAAGACAAAGTTTTCTCTGTTCTGGTTCCCCTTGTAAAAGAGCCAGACTTGGGGTGAGCCACACCTCCTGGCAGACTGCCTCCCCTCTGGTTATATTGGTGCAGCAGAGATCACTTTACCCTCTCTCCACTTATAATGTTCATCCCCTGGGAATGTGCTGTCAACTTGTGTCCATAGTGTTACATTACGGGCTGCACGGTAGCGCAGATCCGCTATTTACATAATCTGCTGACAGACTTATTTGTTTCTTCCCCCATAAGAACGTGCAGATTACAGACACAGATTACAGCTAGAGAAAGTCATATGGGTGGTATAATCTTGATTGATATGTATCTGCTATAGACCACACACTGTAGCGCCACACTGTGGTGACAGACGCCACTGGAAGCTTCAGACAGGTTAACATTAATATGATATATGTGAAGTGCTAAACAGGCCAGACTAGATGAGAGATTCATTTTATTGTAAGTGCTCCTGTGCTCTGAGGGAAAAAAATGTAAGCCCCACGGGCACAAATAATATCTTCACATCAGCAAATCTGGTGTTGTAATTTAGTACTATTAAAGGGCCCCTATTGTGAAAATCTGTTTTAACTTGCCCTTCCACATGTAAGCACTTGGTCGCTGTAAGAAATGTGTGGTAACATGTTAAATCACCCAGTTTGCCATGGTTTAATGATTTAACATCTGATACTCAAGCGAATAGGATTTGCAGCTCTTAGTGACATCACTAATTGTTGGAATTCAATAAGGCCTGCTTAAAAAAAAGTGAAACACTGTAAGGGCTCTAGTTTCTGGACGGCACAAGGCCGGGGGTAGCGCTAACGCAGACGTAGTGACAATTTTGTTGGGCGCAAGGTGGTTTTTTTCTCTCACCTTGGCGTGTTTGCTAGTTTCCTAGCCTTTTTATGACATCGCTTGCGCCAAAATGGGCATGGGTCAAAGTAGAGGGTGTGTCAGTCAAAATCAGGTGGCACAGTGCTATTTTGGTGTAAAATATAACCGAATATTGCGCTAGCGTCTCCGCCTGGTCAGACTACGTCTTAGCGCAGATGCAGGCGTTGTGTGGGGCTTTCGTTGCACTAAGCACAGACTTATCCAAAATCACACACTCCCCTTTTGTGTATGTTATGTTTTTTTTTCAATTTCATGAATAATGTAACTAATGACTATTGTAATTAACCTTTTTAATCACAAAACAAAATTTTAAATATATGTATATTTTATAGCTATGGATAAATTAGCCGGGAAAAATGTCCAAACAAACAGCTTCTATTAAGGGAGCTGGTTTCAGGGGGATTTCAGGGGATTTCATATCTATCAACACCAATAAAGATTCTGTGCGGAGTCTGATCTGCATGAGGTAGAAGTTTACCATATGCAGCTTGGGTTTCATCCACACGGGTTTCAAACATAGATAAATGTGATGATACAGCACAGGGATCTATTTTGGCCTCGCAGTGTTTAGAGAGCAAAGGGTAAACTGATGCGGAGGTTTTACAGCTTTCGCCAGAGCAGAAATCAATCCAACGCCGGGCCGCGCCCTTCTCTTTCTTGTTCTAAATACATTTTTATTGTCAGGCCACCCCACTTGTTATGGCCTGTATGTATTCCCTGTCTCCATTACTTCTACTTCTCCTGCTCCAGGTGTTCATGGCATGTGGAAACCCCAGAGAAAGAGGAACCAGCACCACAGGGCTGGAGGAGGTGACAAGGAGGGGAACGATGGCAATGGAGGGCAGGGTGGGACCCAGCACGGGCAAACTGGAACAACTGGTTGGTATTTACTGGAGTCTTCCTTCTAGCTAGTGGCCCATTCTATTATCCTGATTCAGAATAGCTCACATTTACATTTGCAGTGGTCTATGGTGCACACGCTAATGTGGATAATGGTCATTTAAGGATTTATTGTTTGTCTCAAATGTCTGTAGGAAGCCAAGAGACTGTCTTGCATTCCCTTCTACTCCTCCCCCTACAGCTCTCATAGGCCATTCTCCAACACCGTTCTTTACCCCTCCACCTACAACCACCCACACTTGTGGACAAAGTTGTCTTTCAAATTGTGTTTCAAACATTAGTGGTGCCTGCAAATTTAAGACGTTTAAGACGTTTGGGGGCACTGTGCCACTGGACAATTATCTCTCTCTCTCTCTCTCTCTCTCTCTCTTTCTATCTCCCAGGTGTCTGATGTGTCCAGGCAATTGTCAGAAATGCAGCCTTACTGGGTCTCCCTTCCTAATCTCCTCTGCAGTGACAGAGTGGCGACTGGAGCTGGGGCCGAAGATAAGTGCTGGAATGGCATGAGCCGTGCCAGGTAGATTGGATTGTCGTACTAAGGGTTTTGATGCTCAATTAAGGGAATTACACAAAATTGACGCATGCTCTTATGAAACAATGGCATAAATCCGGAGTCTAAAACTGAAACTACCCAGTGACCTCTTGAATTTATGGATTTAAAAACATGCCCCTTTTATTTATATGAACTGTATACACAGACAATGGATCATTTGTTGAACCTTGCTAGGTTACTGCAAGCTGCCAGAAATGATTGTGCATCTTTTTTGTGATAGGTATCTCCCTGAGGTGATGGGCGACGGCCTCGCCAGCCAGATCAACAACCCTGAGGTGGAGATTGACATCACCAAGCCAGACATGACTATACGACAGCAGATCATGCAGCTGAAAATCATGACCCACCGGCTAAAAAATGCTCTCAACGGCAATGATGTTGACTTCCAGGACACCAGTGAGTTCACAGATTTGGAAGATGCACACATTAAAATGGCTAATCTGTTAGCACCAATAGTTTGAAACTATATCTATTTAACTTTTGATGAACTACTGTAGGCCTGTGAGGATCAGACATGTTTACTACTGTCCATGTAACGGCTTGGCTTACTTTCATATTCCACTTAACTAAACATGCTGGCAAAATGACAATGGCAGTGCTATTTCAGGATTTAGCTGTAGATACATTGGCCTGAATCATAATGCCAGCTTGAATAGTTTTCATTATGCGAGTACTGGAATTAAAAGCTTAATACTTCTTTCTGGACCGTAATATCAGTGGTCACCTTTATTATCTTGCTCCAGTTATGCTAAAGTGGATTAGAGTCCGCCTCAGATTTATTTATACACTTACCCTTAAAATGTCATGTGTTGTTTTTTGGCTATAGGGAAATATTTGTTGTGTAGCAATACGGTTTTCTATCCATGTGAGCAAACGGATGTTTTATGATCTGTGCTTTATTATACATTCCACTAAGGCTTTTTCTCTCGTCTGTTTGTAGGTGATGATGTGAGTGGTTCAGGAAGTGGCGGTTGCCCCGATGATAATTGCTCAAGGGGTTCACGCCCTATTGTCCCCAGCACGGACCGGCCCGTACGCTACGACCTCCCACCAGTAAACAATAAGGTGGTGAAAGGCTCAGCAAACAAGAACCTCCCCTATGTCACCATCTACTTGCTTTCATTGGTTGTTTTGCTGCTCCGGCGATAATTGACAGGGGAATGCACCAATCGGGACTGAGTTTGGGACATGGGGGGTGGGGTGGCTATCAGGGCTGGACAAGAAGTTGGCAGTTAGTTACTTTGCCAAAACTAAGCAAAATGTGCGGAAACAACAAAATATAACATATGTGGATGGACTTCCTTTTGGTCTGGGATTAGAACAAAGTGGAATAACGAGTATTCATAACCGTTTTGGCTCCGCTCTTGTCTATTACTTCGTGCTATATTATGAAACCATTAGAGCTGGTCTTTTCGCATTTTCTAATGTTTTGTTTCTGGTGTTTGGGATTTTATGAGATTATATCTGTACCTAAGACATGTAAGACTAGAGCTAACCGTAATGTTGGTGTTGACACCATGGAGAGAGGGAAACAGCAAGAGGGCTTGGCAGTACCGCTGAGCCGAATATTATGAGCCCAATGTTATTCCACTCCTTTAAAACAACATTTGTGTTCAATAGGATTGTATACTGTATTTATTAATAAATTAGGAAAATAGACTTCAACACACACACACACGCACACACACATTCATTGGTGTCCCTGCTCCACAATACCTTTCAGGGAAAAGTACACAAACCACAAGCTCAAATGAAATAAACTATTAATGACTTGTATAAAAGGATAATACGGACCGGTCGGCCTTCGGTAAGACCTTTTAAACCTCTCAATGCATTAAACCCACAACATAATTACACTTACACACACACACACACACACACACACACACACACACACACACACACACACACACACACACACACACACACA
>JAODLI010049025.1:0-16750 GCA_027575585.1 Percopsis omiscomaycus | reverse complement strand
TGCCAATGAAAAAAAAAAAAAAAAAAATTAAAAAAGACAACAGCTGCACTGGAGAGGCAACAGCAAGACAACCCCCAAAAAGGGAATGGTTTTGTAGGTGGTGGCCACAGACAAGATGGCACATGCATACGTGCTGTTGCAAGAAGGTTTGCCGTGTCTCCCAGAACAGTCTCAAGAGCATGGAGGAGGAGAAGGACAGGGCCGTAGAAGGGCATCAACCCAGCAGCAAGACCAGTATCTGCTCCTTTGTGCGAGGAGGAACAGGAGGAGACTCCAGACTCTGTGAGGGTGGCATGAGGGCCCGATGTCCTCTAGTGGGACCTGTGCTCAATTGTTTACTTTGATTTCCGGTGTGAGTTTGAATCTAGCCCTAAATCGGTTGGTGAATTTGGCTTTCATTGACCGTTATGATGTTATTTTGTTCTTAACAAATTACACAGTGTACAGTAAAGATTTCGACCTTATATTTCATTCATCGAGGCCCAATGTGGGATTTCAGTGATCCCTTTTTTGAGCAGGGTATATTCAAGGTGTTCGAGATAACTTGGCTGATTAGACAGACCTCTTGGACCACTGGCTGGGCATGTACACACTATGTTTGGTGTGTACACACACACACCCACAGTGTCTCACATTTCGTAACTACTGTAAACCCTTCTTTATGATTAGGGTTATATGATTTGCGAAATCACAATCTGCAACACTAATTGCAGCACTACTCACCTATCTTAAATCCCATTATCCCAAAATTAAAGGGACTTAAGAGTCCCTTTCATTTTAGTGTTATTTGCAAGGCTAAATTAAGCCTCCAAAACTGCAGAGATGCTCTCTGAATCAAAAGTGTGGTTATATCAGAGTCATAGAACATTTATTATTGCAACATTTACAAGCAACATAACCAACCCGCATGTACACATGTTACTGGGTAAATAAGCTGGTTAACCACAATACATGACTTACCGTTATGTCTTGTGTACATTATACCTTAGGTACACCTATTCATGCTGTACTTTACCATAGGCCTAATCCATAGTGCACACAGACACACACACACACTAGACAAATAGCCTACACAATACAATGCGTACTGTACGTAGCCTGTTATGTAGCCTACATTGAATAGGCTACATAACCAAATAGCAGGTCTCCTTAACCCATGGTGTGCTAGGGTGGATTTGGTTAAATATCTCAAGTCAAATGAATTCACGGTCATAAACTGTCAAGCTATAAAAGACAATAAAAAAGCCCCTCACTTTGTGTGAACCACCCTAATATTGTTCTTAAATTATTACAATCATGCTGTTTTTTCGCCCGACAGATGTAGGGGTTAAACAACGTTTTTCTCAATAGACAAGACTACACCGGCCAAGGTGTATGATGTAAGAATATGATTTATTCTATGTCAGGGTAGATTGGGCCTTTCTGTTAAGATAAGACGACTTGTGTCTACACACCGATCAGCGGTTTTTATTAGAAAGGTGCTTTACCTTGAGGTGTGATGCTACTCGTTTCTCCACTCGATGCACCTGATGAAGACAAGTCGCCGTCGAAGCTCTAAAACCTGCCTCCTCCTCTCGGCTTTATGCGACAACCGTCTCCTTCTGTTACTGAACCAATCGTACGACGTTACCAAATACATATATTTTCACCGTAAACTACTTTCCGGTACGTTTGGCGGCAGTGTACACAGCTCTAAGCGTAGCCGTCTGACATCCTGCTTTCAAGGCGAAGGGTTGGGAATATTTGCAAGAGTCTGCAGCACCGTCACCTCCTCTGCTAAAAATAACTACGGTGTCGAGGCTGAATGAAGCCGTTTGGCAAACAGATCTGTAGTTTGAGCACAAGGCGGACTGCGTCGACAGATGACTCATAAGTGTGACAGTGATGCGTGTAAATGTTAGAGCGTTAATTAGAGCAATATATCCTCACCGGCCACTTCATTAGGTACACCTAGCGAAACGAATGCATTCTAATACAACAGTCCTGCAATAAATAAAAACCATCATTTTTTTGTATAATGTTCAGTTTACTTTGAAACCCGTAAAGAGAGGTGGCGATTCAACTGAAGGATAATTTTGGAGGATGTAGTTTTGGGGTGCTGTTGAATTCTATTGCGTTCTACTGACACGTGTCTCATATTTTGGCCACCTCATTTCAATCAGTGAGGCCAAGCTAAATAACACAAACACCTTTGTGTTTAATTCAATTCAACACCACAAACTACATCCTCCAAAATGAGAATACAGTTGAAGATTATAACAATCATGAAAGGAGATGTATAGCATGAAAGGAGATGTATAGCAGCACTGTTGTGTGAGTCTGCATTAGTTTCGCTAGATGTACCTAATTAAGTGGCCGGTGGGTGTACACACTGGACTGAAACGCGGCTTTTGGTTGTTTTTGCTGCCCCATCACAACAGCGCAGGACTCATCTCAGATCTGTCTATTGACTCAAAGCATTCTGTAAAATCTGACAATACAGCCATGGAAATCATTAAGAGAGCACTGCATAGTTGTTTTTTGTGTTTTTTTATAAAAAAAATATGTGTATACAAAAATAAATATAAAGAAAAATGTGCAGTTGTCAATCAATTTTTTCCATGGCTGTATGTTAGGACACTATAACCTTTGAAGACTATATGTAACTTTGTTTAATGACTGCAACAGCATGAAAAATACACACTATGCACACATAAATAATACATGATTCACAACCGGCAATTACAATGGGCTTTGATCCCACATGCAAGTATTATACAGTAAAAGAGGTTCCACACACCACCATAAGAAACAGGAGCTTCCAGCACATGTATACAATGAACTGTCTGTCTGACTGGTCACTAGAAAGAAGAAAGGAAGGAGGGAGGGAAAAAAATAATACTAAATTAACTAGCCATGCCTCCTCAAACTAGTGGTTAGCCAGTAATGGGAAGGCATTTGCACACTGGGTTTTATCCACTATCCATTATTTATTTTTTATGAATGCGAGTTTTAGTGACAAATACCAGTCAAATACATCCAAGCGAGAAATACATATTTTCTAGTGAATTTTTGCTCCAAATGAAACGTCACCAGGGTACACCGGCCTTTGCTTGGTTGGTGGGTCGTGCAGCCCATCCTGACACAGCCACACACAGTCTCTTCCTCCTCTCCTCTTTTAGAAGGTTCCCGAAGGGACCGTGGTCCCCATGCCACTCTGTTCCAGCTCTGCGATTACGGCCATGTGTTTGAATTCTGCTGGCTGGTGGTTGAACGTCTCCACCAAGCGGAAGGTCTCCTGCCTCTGGGTTCCATAGAACAACTGCACCTGATTGGCCAAGCACTGAGCCTGATGCACAGTCTGGAGGGAGGGAGAAGAGATGGGTATACAAAGTGTTCTACTTTGCCATTTTCTATCCAGGTATCTGACCATTTATTTCACCAGGTAAATTTTAGAGCTAAGTGTTCTATACAAAACACATGGTGACTGGACCTACTATGAACTTAGGGTCCATCTCTGCAGTCATGAGAACAATGCCTTTGTCTTCCTGCAGGTCTGGGTAGTGGTAAAGGATCAGCTGACTTGGGGCATTCTCTCCCAGCGTCTGGATGAACAACACACAGGGAAACTATGGCAACACTTCTCTACAGCCACAACACCTTTTTCTAGAGCTGAACTATGTTGTCAAATGAGACATCATTTGGATTTAGAAAATAGAAGTACACATCACATTTGCATTAGTGTGTAGATAGGGTACCTGTACATTAATGAGGGATGTAAAGTGAAGCTCGTAGCTGGCCCATTGTCCCAGGAAAAACTCATAACCCTCCTTCTGGGGAAGAGCAAAAAGGAACTACAAAGAAAAGTCACATGTTTTAAGAATCAACTGGTCAGCAACCATCAATCATAACTACTATGTAACAGTTATTGGCACAGAGGCAATGTTGCTTACCGTGGGGTTCGACCGGGCTCTGTTGAACATGGATTTAAAGGTCTGTGTCTGAGGAAGAACGCAAACCATATGCACGTGTCAAGTGGTAATCCTGTATTACCCCTCACTTAGTAGAACTTCTTGTGTTTTATACATCAAGTGTCTGACTTAAGGCAATTAGTAACAAGTTATTACAAAGAACAGGTATTGGTGCCTCTCACCGGTATGACAGCGCCGATTGTGTCCTTAGTGGAGAAGTAATTCATCCAGAGCTAGGAGAGGAAAGCAAGGGCCAAAGCTGTCAACACATACACAGCTAACCATTTTATAAAGAGGACATCCAACCTTACAAGACTACAAAGTGCCCACCGCTTTGCAAGTAAAACTATTAACACTTTTAAATCTGCAGCAGGGAAGAGAGGCTTACCTCAGAAATCTCCTCGCCCGTCTTGTCACGGATCATGTCCAGGTTGAGGATGGAGCCCAGGGTCTGAGCCAAACCAGGACACATGTTACAGGAGGCTATAGGACTGGACAGCTAAGAGGTGTGACCATGTAGCACGGTATGAATGTAAAGAAGGTTGTTGAAACGGTCACCTCACCTTGTCTTTAGTGAATCCTCCAGCTGTTCCATCAGCAGCCAGCTTATCTCGTTTCTCCAACTATAAAGATTGAGATCAATCATCTACAGCTTATTCTCAACATGCCAGAGAAAACGAACTTTTCCGCTTATGGATTCTCTGTACAGTAGCTTTAGTTTTTCTACTTATAAAGTAGTGACATCAATTACTGCCTTGCACAGACACTCATCCTGATGTGCTTGCATAAGACATCTCTACCCGATTCTTAATCCTGCTGTTTAAAGCATACTTTGCTTTACTCTGCCCTATTTTGCATTCTTTCTTGCCATCTCTACCTCCTGCTCCATGAGTTTGACAAACTCTGCTTGTTTGGAGCTCCCCAGTGATTCTCTCTTCGTTTCATGGCGGCTATCCAGCCGTGTCTTGTACTCCTGAGGTTTGGCACTAGGAAATACCAACAAAATTATCATTCTAAAGCAAACATCCCAGCTTTAAGAACCAAGGTATATGTTTAGACGTTTTATATATATATATATGTTTTAGTTGACAAGCTAGCACTAGCCTACCTTCGTAGCTTATTGATCTTTTCTTGATATTTGCTGTAAAACGGATTCTCCTCCAATTCGGGTTCTTTCTTTACCGAAAAGGCTCTAAAGTGAGACGGAACCAGCCCTGGGATAAGTGGTCTTATTCCAGTAGCCCTGACCGCTAACATCCCACGGTACAAACATGACATTTGTACCATGGCCGCCGCCATCTTTTCATCTTTGTCGTCGCACATCTATAAGTATCCGTCCAGTACAACGTTTCTTAACTTTGTTCCGCTTACCAAATATCCCATTTCGTTCTCTTGCTATTTCACTTTCCATATTTGCTATGCTAAGAAGGTTGAGGCCCCTAAACGTAAACTAAAAAAATCTGCACACATATTTAAATGTACTATATATTGTAGCTGTGATGAGATCCAATACAGGGCGACTATTTTTTGCAGGCTCGTGTCGTACATTGCTGTATGGGATGGTTGCGATAGTACCTACAGGTGGCGCTGCACCCATAGGCACCATAGCATCTGTTTTCATATAGCCTACAACAGTATCTTTGACTTGACTTCCTGTCCATCATTCAATATGTCGGTCAGCGTGGCTGTTCCAGCTCCTGGGAGATGTGGCTTTTTTATCGAGAGGAAAAAGCGTTTCTGTAAAATGATAGTTGGGAATGGAAACGTGTTTTGTGGAGAACACGCTAACGCGGTAAGATTACATGTAGGCCTAAACCCAAAGCGCACAATAATGATAACAACATCATATAATCTGAAGAACTGACTCCAGTGTAACTAACGTTAGATTAAGTTCTTCAGATTACCACTTTAATATGTTGGAAGTATAAGAAATGCTATAGGATATGTGGCAGTTTATGAGTAACGTTATCTGTTTCAACTTGCATTTTCCATTCATCAGGAAGAAGGAAACGCAAGAAGAAGAATCCCATGTCCGCTTGATCCAAAACAGTAATATATTTCAGTGATTTTCATAGTATCATTATCTATGTTAAATTGTATTTGGATCTTGTGTTATTTTCTGCTGAGAATGGCAGTTTATTTAAACTTGATGATAACGATAGCGTAAAGTAGAGCATAAATACAATGCTTTAAATTCAACGTATGTAGCCAAAATGAGCCCTTCTCTTCATACAATATTAAATTAACGGCACAAAAAAAGTATTATTACACGTACTTATTACCACAGGATTAACGCAGATGTGATAAGGTTGTGCGTTTGGGAATGTGTTTAGTAGCCAATGGTATAAGTTAATCAGTATAGGAACCTGTCTTTTAGTTAAATATGCGTTGCTTTTTGTTTTTCTTCTTCTAAGTTTTGTCTGCTATAAAGATTTAAATGTTCACTGTAGCTATTGTATTTTCCATTTCTGACTACTCTAGTACTGTATTTGAAGAGCGGCTCTCTAAACACCTGAAGAAGTGCAATTCCAGAGAGAAACCAAAGCCTGTAGGTTTGTCTTTATGGTTTTAGCTCAGTGATTGAGCGCTGTCCCTTGCTAATGTTAGCACTAGTGTATATTTACCATGATACTATGAAAACTTATACTGAAAATACATAGGCTATGTACTGAACTCACCGCATAGTTTTGTTTTTCTTACTCCAAACTGCAGGTATACTATGTAGAAGATGTTAATGGGGGCTCTGGCGATGAAGACATGCCAGAAGAAGAGGTAATATTCATATTGGTTATGAATTAGTCATGCAAATGTTATGCAATTTATCTAGCACAACAATAGTAAGTACACAAGAATAGTTTGCAGTCTTGATATTGAAAGCACAATTCTCATGAAAGGATTCTGCTATTGCAGTTGTCAAAATGCTATTTTAGTTTAGTGACAATGTGATAAATGCATTGCAATATCAAGGCTGAAGTAAACAGTCCTCCAGAATACCAAAAAGCATCTCTATGCCAACTAGTCATAAACCAGTGTAGGCCATGGCTGACATTGAATGGAATTAACCTTTTTTCTTTCTTTTCCCCTCTAGGTAGCTTTGTGCCAGCGCAACAAGGCAGAGTTGGACAAACTCTTAGAAAAGCTAAAGGCAGCTGTTGGAGGTAATCATGTCTTCATAGCTTTATTCTAATCTCTTAATAAATACAATAGCATCTAGTTTGGACTGTTAGTTTCAGCTACACGAGACATATGTAACCCATTGTTAAGTAAATCTTTATTTATATGGTTAGGACATGTACTTTTCAGTACACCATAGGAACAGTATTTTATTTTTTTTAAAGAGGTTTGTTGTAATATTTCACAGGACTTGACCATAAGATTGACCAGAGTGTCTTAAACCATCCGGTTCTTTGTGATGAGCTACAAAACTCAAAAAATGGGGACTCTGCGTTCAAACACCTGAAGCAGCAGGTACAAACACAATCTTAAAATCTGGATTTTTTTTTAATCATTTCTCTCTGCTCGTATTCTATTCCATCTACTGAAACTTCAATGCAAAAACGAAAAACCTTCAATAGGCGTCCATTCTGGGAAATATGGAGGCGTTGAACCTACTTGGATCAAACAGGTGTTTTGTGGAGTTTGGAGCCGGACGAGGCAAGCTGTCCCACTGGATCCACGAGGCCAATAAGGCTTCTGAAGACTCTCATTTCCTTTTGGTGGAAAGATCAAGTACTCGTTTTAAGGCAAGCTTCCATTGATAACCTGAGGGCTGCCCAGAACACCCAGTCTTTGTACTGGGTGGTATTAGACTGAACCATAAGAAAGTCTTGCCTTTTCTAGGTGGATGGAAAACACCAACAAACTGAAGCTGGATTTGAGAGACTCCAGGTAGACATCCAACATCTTGATCTAAGTGAGTAAAGTCTTTTTGAGATTCAAACACATTTGAAAGAAAAACAGGACCCTGTAAGAGCATACCAAAAACTTAATAAATAAAAAATTTAATTAAAGTAATTAGCCATTATCTATGCAGCCAATTAAGCCACCATTCCACTAAGTATGACCCATTCCAATGAGTATGTTCGAAGTACTATAAATGCTAGATGAAAAAAATTAAATGATACCACAAAAATGTATAGCATTCATATCCAGGCAGGTTTGAAAAACGTAAAAGGCCTTTACTGCCTGGCCTACCGCATAATAAAAATCACTTCAAAAACACCAATGCTTGTTGGCAAATCGGGCTGAACTCAGTTCAACTCACTGCCTGGACCTGACTCTTGGTATAATTTTCTTGTCATCTCATGGACCTACCCACTCCAGATAGCCTGTGGTAACTCCTGATGGGCTCCTGTTACACTGTTTTCCTGTAGCCCATTAAAATGTTTAATATTTAACCAATCGGATACAAGAAGGTGTTCCCTACCTGTCCCTACAATCACAATCCCACCTGCTGGAGACAAACGGTCTTCAGGATGTGTGCAATGCTGTGTGCACACATTGAGTATGATTGGTAGGAACTGGTGGGGTGCGTGTTAGTTGTACACTCATTCTTTCCCAATACCCCCAGTGCACCATTATATTCTTTGTGTGTACCTTTTTTTTTTTGTGGAGAGAATAATGTGCTGTACTCAATTTGACATTACCTGCAGATAAAGTTCCCCTCCTCAGAGAGAAAGAGATTCCAATAGTTGGAGTCGGGAAGCATTTATGTGGCGCAGCCACGGGTAAGTGTGAAACACATGGAAAGTTTCTTTTAAATTGTAATGAGCAATTTATTGCAGGTGCTAATGAATGAGCCACATAACCTTACTGCAAAGTTATGCCGACTATGCACATTATCTGATGTATATATTTCTTTGTTCAATCTAAGAATGTTATTTAATTTAATTTTAAAAAAATGTAATCATTTAAAAATGGGGATTTCCAAACCTAATTTGTGTTGTTGTCTCCACTTGTGTCAAATTGAGCAGATCTTGCTCTCCGATGTTTGTTTAAAAGCTCAGAAGGGACAAGTGAGCCTCCAAGCAAACGGCCTAAACACACCGATTCAAAGCCAGAGACTGAGAGGAAGAACACGCGCGTGAGTGGACTGACTATTGCGTTATGCTGCCACCATCGCTGTGAATGGAGACATTATGTGGGGAAAGAGTTCTTCCATCAGAGAGGTTTGGGGGCTCATGAGTTTGCAGCCTACAGACGAATGTCGAGTTGGGCGACATGTAGCCAGCGGCAAGCCAATGAGAAGTGTCCGCACCAAGATGAACAAGTCAATGAGAAGTGTCCGCCTCAAGATGAAAGCAATCAGGCAGAGGAAGACCATCAGCCAGGAGATGAAACAGACATGGAGGGCTTCAATAGGTATTATGTCATTTTTATATTAAGTCATTATTTCATGATTGCCATCTGATTCAATTACATTTTGATTTGTGAACTTGGAAATTACGCTAAATTATTTAAATATTAACACAGTTTTTAGATTTTGCTTCTTTTTATTAAAATATGATTTTTTTTATTTGGTTACAAAAAAATGTGCTCAGTTTCTAAACATTGTCTTTCACTCCAAAGGAGCGTTTTATTTTTGGTCTAAAACGCATAACAATTACAACTGTGTACACAACTCGTGTCCTTTTGCTTTCAGCGGTCTTCCTGTGGAGGAGCGGGAATGTGTCGGCCGTCTCTGCAAGCTGTTAATCGACCAGGGCAGAGTGCACTTCCTGCAGAGCAAAGGCTTCCAGGCCAAGCTGATGTACTACATAAACACACAAGTCACTTTAGAAAACGTTCTGCTTACTGCCATTCCTTCTGCCTCTTAGCAGCAGGGATGTTTTATTTTTTTGCATTTGATTGTTTAGTAAAACATGATTGCATTTCTGTGATTGACACATTCATCACTGTAAATTTTTCCGCCATACCCATAAGATTAGATTGTACTTAAATTTAGAATGTGTCTAATTTTAATTTCGATAAGATTTTTATGAACCATATACATATTTATTATAATCCAGTGTGTTTGGTTTATTTTTCAAACTGTCCTGCAACACCACAAAGCCGTAGGAATTACATTTCATATATAAATTTGATGAAAAGACCATTTTTAGGCTGATGCGTTAGGAAAAACAAGACCCTTTTTTCATGCAGCACTGACCTGAATAACAGAATCTGCTATCGACTGACACAATGCACATTGAGCACAGCGTACGCTCTCTTGCGGACTTCTTGGATGTAGGTGAGCATAAACTCTCGTCCAAATAACTCCCTGATGTCCTCGTCCTCGGCTGTCTCCTTGCTGGTCGGCAGTTCCACATCAAATGTAAGAGGGTTGCCCCGGAAATTCACAAACCTAAATTTTTTTTTTTTTTTATATAAAAACATTTTTAGGAGCAGATAGGGATTGCAGTCAGTACAATGTATCTGTATGTATGTGTACACACACAACACTAATAGAATACCATGCTACTAAAGAGTCAATCTTGTAGAAAATATCACAATAGAATAGACTAATAATCTTTAAATAGAACATGACATGACCACCTGGGTGACCCAACACCCTGTTGCCCAGTGGTATTCATCACTGCCGAGCAGTGGTCAAAGTGGCTCAGGTCTTATGCCTGGCCAGTTCTCCCCCACCCAACACGTTGACTACGAGGAACACCTATGCTTAACATCTAATATATCCCAGACCTTGACATGCACAGATTTTACGAGATAATCGGCGTTATTCGATTAATCTGTGAGCGGTCATAATGTTTTGGCTCAACGGTGTATATACAACTATGGCCTTGACAGAGGTGGGACTTAAGTTTGACACATTAGTTTTATTTACTTGAGACTCCTGCTCGAGGCTTAACTTGGTTTATGCTTTTAATGTATGTTTTGGGTTGATATTTTGTAGGAAAATAGGACGTTTTTATCCTATTAAATTCAAGTCTTGACTTGTGTCTCCAGACTTGATGCTCACTTAGTCCCACCCTTGCACCCTCTAAACGCTATGATGTGTGTCAGCAGGTCTTTTGGCATTAGTCCTCGGCAACACACTGACCTCAGGCCAGCCATTCTTTCCATGAGGGGCGGGATGTCTCTTAGCCTGTTGTTGCTGAGCACCAGTGTGTCCAGACTAGCCATGCGGCTGATGTTGTCAGGCAGAGATTCCAGCTCGTTTCTTTGTAACCACAGTGTATGTAGCTTCTCCATTCTACCAGTTAAACAGTTGGTTGTCATTGTTTAATTGCGTCAAAAAGTAAATGTATGTACTGTAATGTATGTATATGCATAATACATATAGTAATGTGCTGTGCTACCGACCTGTGAATGTCTTCTGGTAAACTCTGCAGCCTGTTGCCTCCCATATCAAGCCACTCCAACGCCGGCATGCAGACCACACTGTCTGGGATGGCAACGAACTGGTTCATGGAAAGATCCAGGTGGTTCAGCTTCCTTAGATTGCTGAGCTGAGAACAAGGTAGCAGGAACTAGCAACCTAGTCATTAAAAAGTAGTCCACACTTCCTCTATTTGTGCTTTGATAAATTACTCAAACTTCATGTGTGCCGACACTGGCAATTTGCGTGGATGGCGCAAGTAACCTGCCCATGTCATTTTAATAGATCCAGGCTGCACGAACTTTGGGATGTCATGTGGTGCAAGCAGCTCTGGTGAACTGTACTCAATATTATAGGAATCCTGCAAAAGGGTGCTTACAGGTGGCATGACCCTTTTAGCTGGGAATCTTGTGGGAGGCCTCTCAATACTTTAGGTGTATGTTCTGTCCTGAGCGCACCTTTATGGGAAGATCGGAGAGATTTCTGTTCATCGCCAGCTCCAGTTTTTCCAGATTCTCACACTGTGCCAACTCTTCAGGAATGTATTTGATTTTGTTGTAACTGACGAGCAGCTCACGCAATCTGCTCAGCTTGCCTGAGAAAGAAAAGGTAGAAGTCTAAATTACAGATTAAATACAAATTGACAATCAAGAAATAAATGAATGAATCTTATGTATAATCTATATCAATATATAAATAACCCTAAACACAACTTAAACTAGTGTTTCTCAACTGGTGGGTCACAACCCAATAGTGGGTCGTTTTTTACAAATATTTACTGAACTTTTGATGGTGCGCTTTTATTTTGAAAGGTGCGTAGGTGTTTTGAACAGTGCATACACATTGTTGATTTATTGCACACATTTTTTTGTGAAATAAAGGATAATGGTTTGTAAATTTCATTATTGGGTCGACTTAACGACCAAGGACAAATGTGGGTCCTGAGGTTAGACCAGTTGAGAACCACTGATTTAAACTGATTTATGCACATTTTATTAAGAATCATAAACCTACATTAAAAATACTGGTGAAAACAAAAAATATTTCAAATCCGTGACACTGTCTTTACCCTGCAATATACTTTCAAATAATCTCTGTTCATTTCAAATAGTTCCCAAAGTTTGAGAACCACTGCTCTATCCTACCACATTGTGAATTGACCCATTGTTATTGGGTAAATTACATTTGACCCAATTACCGGTTCAGAGTTTTCTAACTGGAAACTCACCAATCTCTGTAGGAAGTTCTGTGAGGGCATTACGGGACAAGTCAAGGACCACTAGGTTCTCAAAGCTGGAGATGAAATGTGGTATGTTCTGCAGACCAGTCCTGTGGATCTGCCATTCCTGAACCTGGGTGAGGCGAACTAACGCACGAGGTAAAGTCTGGTGGGGAAATAATGTTTTACTGACAGACCCAACCACTCCACTACAAGACATGTTATGTCAATTATACGAGGTTAAATAATGCAATGCAATAAAATGGTATGGTCATGGGGTAAGATAGTCTAGTGGTCTAGGTGTTGGACTCCCAGAAGGTCGTGGGTTCAAGCCCCAGAGGCCTACCTGTATGCATCCTTGAGCCTTGAGCAAGATGCCTAACCCCTGTATGTAATAGCAGCATGTGATTGCAAGTCGCTTTGGATAAAAGCGTCTGCTAAATGACCTAATTGTAACTGATGATAATTGATATTGCAGTGCTCTAAAAAGTAATGTGTAAAATACATATTGTGATATAGTTTAACTTTGGGTAATGTGATCTCACGTATTGTCATTGACCCCTTCGCTACAATCATGGGCCATGTCTTCTGTAGTGTAGGCATTCTTTTATAAATCAAATCATGTCAGTAAAGTAAAGTGTACCTTCCAATCTTCTTTTTCAATTCTTAAAATGACACGTCCCTCCTCTGTCACAACCTTCTCATTCAACTTGGCCAAGATGATGCGATCTTCCCAAACGTCAGCCAATCTACAGGAGGACAGGGTAAAAATACAAATATCCGTTGAAAGAAAAATCATATTTTAAATCGGAAATCCTTGTAGACTAAAATCATTCTAAATATTCATGTTGACTCCAAATGTCTATTTTTTACAGAGCTTATTCTAAACTCGTATTAAACAAAGGCCTTAGGACTGAAGATTTTATGAAGATGTGATCAACAGTTTATTTAAAGAAACTTGAATTGATACTTGATACTTAAAAACAACCGAAGTCTAACAAAAATCTTCCACATGGTTTAAGTGAGATAGAAAATAAAATGCACCTGCTATAACACCAAGATTAACACACGACAGCCTATTTTTTGCTCCCTGTCGCCCGGCGCTCATTGAAATGAATGATGGTCTGTCGCTACCGGTGTAACCTTTTATTAAGGAGTGGAACCATAAGAATGTGAATAATTAAGCCACTTACCTCCCTATGGTGCTTTTATCCTGGTGATGTTTCAGTTTCTGTAACTCTTCTTTATTTTTCTTGATCCTGTTTTCCCAGAGAGCCTTTATGGAACTTACAGAGCCTGTGAAAAGTGCAACACCAGTCATGGTGAACTTTAATGAAGTGTCAACTTCAAGTACTGCTAGTAAAGACCCTGTATCCACACGGGGTCCATTCCACTAGTTCGAATAGTATTTACCAATTCACCAGTCTAATAACACGCACACAGAAGCGTGATTCAATTGTCCAAATCAGCACACAGAACTTTCTGATGCTACAGCATATACGGCATGTCTGCTCTATAGTAAATCTGGGTCTACAGGCTTGCCTGGCTGCAATTTGACCCCCAGGGAACTAATTATAGCCTGGTCACGTGAATATTTGTCTCTTTCCACATACCACCCCAGGATTCCACTGTTTGTATTGTCGTGGTGAAAGCCATTGACAGTTTGTGACCTTTTACACTTAAAAATAAAAAAACACTCTGACAGGTCATTTCAAACAAGCAGGATCTGTAAACACAGATCTGAGAAGCCATCAAATCTGCCAAAATAACTTAGGATTCCAAAGGCTTTGACTATAAATAGGGGGCAGGGGCAGGATAGTCTAGTGGTCTAGGTGTTGGACTCCCAGCTGGAAGGTCGTGGGTTTGTTTGAGCCCCAGAGTTGGCCTACCTGTAAGCATCCTTGAGAAAGATGCCTAAACCATATCTGCTCCATGTAATAGCACCATTGTAATTGTAAGTCACTTTGTATAAAAACATCTGCTAAATGACCCAATTGTAGACAGGGACAACTTGTGCACTTTAAACTTTATTAAAACCTATTTTTCAGATGCATATGCATAAAGATGCTTGATCTCTGAAATAAATCTATACAGATCTGTGAGATCTAAAACCACATTCCCAAAATTAAAACCAAACGCTCACTCATTTTTGTACAAGTTTTAAAATATTGCAATGATTACAGCAGGAAAACTGGGTCATGTTGATCACTGAGGGGCAAAACCCATGTGCTTTGTGTATTCGATAAACTTTAATCAAAAACACATTCATGAGAAACAATTGTCCAGTATTTGTGAAGTTCAGTGCCAGTCCCTTCAGATCAGCCACTGTGTGCTGGAAAACTGTTTTAACTACTTTACAGGTTACACACACCTTCATCCATGCCTTTACTGCTGTTTCTCTTGATGTCTGTAGACATCATAAACCTGGTGGAGGCAAATTAAATAAAATAAAAGTTATTTTACTGTTAGCATAAGCTATTATACATAGACACTGGCTGCTAGTTCTAGTTAATAGTATTGTTTAGCTTTAATTAAAGCAAAGAAAACCTATCCCCTAAAAAAAAAAAGAAAAAAAAAGGAGTTTGCAAAAACAGCAGAGGAACATTCTGTCATAATGTACAGTGTTCAGCAGTGCTCAGCAGCAGAGCAATTTCATTAAACAGGAACATTACTGAAGGGAATTGTAGATGTTTAGAGGCAAGACAGAATATCCCCACATTATTTGGATAGAATGGCTGGAGTACTACAGGTGGTGCACCCGGAAACGAGCAGCAACTAACTTAAAGCACAATTGAACTTGTATTACCCTCGGCCCTGCAGCTTCCTTATGTCAACATTATGTAATCCCGCTGACATCAAAAAATGACAAAAAACAAACAAGGAATCAGTATTTTCATTCGCCATTGACCTTTCTATCTCAAAAACATACTTCTAACATGTCACAGTTTGCAGAATCAAATAATGCAATGTTTAAGATATATTTACATTTTGGATTAAAACTTATATACCTTATAAATTCAACAACAACAAACTGGAGTAATTTGAGAATAGATAGATAGATATATAGATATATAATTTGATTCTGCAAACTGTGACATGTTAGAAGTACGTTTTAGAGAAATTATTTAATCGAATGGCAGAATACTACAATTGGTTGCTGGCCTACACCTACAGTGATCAAGGGGTTAAAAAATTTAAATTCCACTTTAACCATTCCTCACAAAAGCAGCCTGACCTAATATACAACACAGCCTCTTCTTGTGCAAACATAGTCTGAAAGGATCCGACAGTATTGACAGAGACTAAACCCCAAAAGGTAACACAAATCAATTGCGTTAAAGCACCCCCAAATTCCTGCCCCAGCTCAGTTAATTTGTGTGTGGGTTGAATATAGTTTCAAACCAAAACATGCTGGTTTCAACCACAAGGGGCAATTCAGGACACAAATTAAGGAGTGTACCTTTAAAAAGGGAGAGTTGGTGCATAAAATGACACAAACCAAATATTCTAGACAAACAGATTGACCTCAGGCTGCTTAAGCCCAGAAGATAATAGGGTACAGTTAAATGTTTAAACAGCCCACATTAGAAAGGCAACAAGGAAAGGACAGTAACCTAAGGCCACTAAGAATGATGACAGGGAACAATTGCTATTGAGAAGGTGTTGTGTCTTTAGGTTAGTTAGTATTCACAGAACAGCTTCATTTCATATCCAGGACCATGGTGGCAGGGTTCTCCAGGTACTGGCGCCACAGGTTGGAGAAGCGACACATGGTCGCCCCATCGATGATTCTGTGATCCGCAGACCAGCTGACGTTCATGATGTGTGCTTTAACGAGCTCACCGCTTGAATCAAACCTGGGCAGGATCTGAGAGAAAAACGCATGAGAGCAATACATTACATACAGACACACGCGCACACACAGCCTTACAAAAGTAGTAACCTCTTAGTAGTAGTAACTTGAACATTTATTTGTTACTGGAAAAGAAACAAATGACCTACACAAATTAATGGACAATACCACGATGAATACTAAATTTAGGCATGCATTCTTAAAAACAATTATGACTAGAAGCATTTTTTCCTGATATTACAGGAATAAATGTTAAAGGGCCAGTGTGTAGTTTTTAGTGACATCTAGTGGGGATTGTTGCGAATTGCAAACAGCCAGTCACTCACGGCGTACCCCCACCTTTGCAAACACAAAGAAGCAGCTACGGTGTCCGCCGTAAAAGAAAACATGTCGTCGTCTGAGACAGC
>JAODLI010049014.1:0-16750 GCA_027575585.1 Percopsis omiscomaycus | reverse complement strand
ACCCCCTCCCAGCCACAGCCACAACAATAGCCTTGGCACTTAAAATTGGGCTCGCCCCAATACACTTTTGACTGCCAGAAGTACTTCAAGGGCTTGATTTAACAACTGGCCTAATCCTCTCCACATGACAAAAGCTGGCCCCCTTCGCCCTGCTTATACAAACCCCCTGAACAAACCCAGAGTTAATAATCACGCTCGGCCTCGCCTCCACCCTTGTCGGGGGCTGAGGCGGACTTAACCAAACACAACTACGAAAACTGCTGGCCTACTCATCAATTGCCCACCTAGGCTGAATGGTCCTAGTCCTTCAGTTCAGCCCCCAACTGACCCTTCTGGCCCTACTTACATACTTCATCATAACGTTTTCAGCCTTCATAATGTTCAAGACCAACAACACAACAAGCATTAACTCAATGGCAGCCTCCTGAGCAAAAGCCCCAGCACTAACAGCCCTCGCCCCCCTGATTATGCTCTCCCTAGGCGGGCTGCCCCCGCTCACAGGGTTTGCACCCAAGTGACTAATCCTACAAGAACTTACAAAACAAGAACTCCCGCTAATGGCCACACTCGCCGCACTAACCGCCCTTCTAAGCCTCTACTTCTATCTTCGAGTCTGCTACGCCATAACCCTCACCGTCTCACCCAACACTCTTGCTAACACAATGCCCTGACGCCTACTAACCCCCCAACTCACCCTCCCCCTTACAATCTCTACAACAATATCCCTTCTCCTTCTCCCCCTTGCCCCAACAACACTGACACTCCTCACGCCCTAGAGGCTTAGGATAACCTAAACCAAGGGCCTTCAAAGCCCTAAACGAGGGTGAAACACCCTCAGCCCCTGATAAGACTTGCAGGACACTAACCCACATCTTCTGTATGCAAAACAAACACTTTAATTAAGCTAAAGCCTTACTAGACAAGAAGGCCTCGATCCTACAAAGACTTAGTTAACAGCTAAGCGCTCTAACCAGCGAGCATTTATCTACCTTTCCCCCGCCGCCGGGAAAAGGCGGGGGAAAGCCCCGGCAGGGGTTAGCCTGCATCTTAGGGTTTGCAACCCCACGTGTAACACCCCGGGGCTGTGGTGGGGAGAGGGGTTTAACCTCTGTCTATGGGATTACAATCCACCGCTTAAACTCTCAGCCACCCCACCTGTGGCAATCACACGCTGATTTTTCTCAACCAATCACAAAGACATCGGCACCCTTTACTTAGTTTTCGGTGCCTGAGCCGGCATAGTCGGCACGGCCCTAAGCCTGCTGATTCGGGCCGAATTAAGTCAACCCGGGGCCCTTCTTGGGGACGACCAAATTTACAATGTAATCGTCACAGCACACGCTTTCGTAATAATCTTCTTCATGGTGATACCTATCATGATTGGGGGTTTCGGCAACTGATTAATCCCCCTAATAATTGGAGCCCCCGACATGGCCTTCCCGCGAATAAATAACATAAGCTTCTGGCTTCTCCCTCCCTCCTTCCTTCTCCTGCTTGCCTCCTCAGGCGTAGAGGCGGGAGCGGGCACGGGGTGGACCGTCTACCCGCCCCTGGCGGGTAACCTTGCCCACGCAGGGGCCTCCGTCGACCTCACAATTTTCTCCCTGCACCTTGCAGGTGCCTCTTCTATCCTCGGGGCTGTAAATTTTATTACAACAATTATTAACATAAAACCACCTGCGATCTCTCAGTACCAGACACCCCTGTTTGTCTGATCCGTGCTCATTACCGCCGTACTGCTGCTTTTATCCCTCCCAGTTCTCGCAGCCGGAATTACAATGCTGCTCACTGACCGAAACCTGAATACAACCTTCTTTGACCCTGCAGGGGGAGGAGACCCAATTCTTTATCAACACCTTTTCTGATTCTTCGGACACCCGGAAGTATACATTCTCATCCTTCCGGGATTCGGAATAATCTCCCACATTGTTGCCTACTACTCAGGCAAAAAAGAACCATTTGGATACATAGGAATGGTGTGAGCAATAATGGCCATCGGACTTCTTGGGTTTATTGTTTGAGCCCACCACATGTTCACCGTAGGAATAGACGTGGACACACGAGCCTATTTCACCTCCGCAACAATAATTATCGCTATCCCCACGGGGGTAAAAGTATTTAGCTGGCTGGCCACTTTGCACGGGGGCTCGATTAAATGAGAAACCCCACTGCTATGAGCACTGGGGTTTATTTTCCTGTTTACCGTGGGGGGGCTGACCGGCATTGTCCTGGCCAACTCATCCCTAGACATCATTCTCCACGACACCTACTACGTTGTGGCCCACTTCCACTACGTACTCTCCATGGGAGCCGTATTTGCCATTATGGCTGCATTCGTACACTGATTCCCCCTATTCTCAGGGTACACCCTCCACAGCACTTGAACTAAAATCCACTTCGGAGTAATATTCGCAGGGGTAAATTTAACCTTTTTCCCACAACACTTTCTCGGCCTGGCAGGAATGCCACGACGATACTCAGACTATCCAGACGCCTACACCCTTTGAAACACAGTGTCCTCTATGGGCTCCCTCGTATCATTAGTTGCAGTTATCATGTTCCTGTTCATTATTTGAGAAGCTTTTGCTGCAAAGCGAGAGGTGGCCTCAGTAGAAATAGCCACAACGAACGTAGAATGACTACACGGCTGCCCACCCCCTTACCACACCTTCGAAGAGCCCGCCTTTGTGCTTGTGCGCAGCACCTAACGAGAAAGGAGGGAATCGAACCCCCATATGCTGGTTTCAAGCCAACCACATAACCGCTCTGCCACTTTCTTAATAAGATGCTAGTAAAACCATTACACTGCCTTGTCAAGGCAGAAGTGTGGGTTAAACCCCCGCGCACCTTAAGCAATTGCTAGAATGGCACATCCCTCCCAACTAGGATTCCAAGACGCGGCCTCACCTCTAATAGAAGAGCTACTACACTTCCATGACCATGCACTAATAATCGTGCTACTAATTAGTACCTTAGTACTTTATATCATCATCGCAATAGTTTCAACCAAACTCACAAATAAGTTCATCCTAGACTCCCAAGAAATCGAAATTATTTGAACCGTGCTCCCCGCAGTAATTTTAATCTTAATTGCACTTCCATCCTTACGGATCCTTTACCTAATGGACGAGATTAACGACCCACACCTAACAATTAAAGCCATAGGACACCAGTGATACTGAAGCTATGAATACACTGACTACGAAGACCTGGGATTCGACTCCTACATAATCCAAACACAAGACCTTGCCCCGGGGCAGTTCCGACTGCTAGAAGCAGACCACCGAATAGTGGTGCCCGTAGAGTCCCCAATTCGTATCCTAGTCTCAGCCGAAGATGTACTACACTCATGAACAGTCCCGGCCCTCGGCATAAAAATAGACGCAGTGCCAGGCCGACTCAACCAAACCACTTTCATTGCCTCGCACCCCGGAGTGTTCTATGGCCAATGCTCAGAAATCTGCGGGGCCAACCACAGCTTTATGCCCGTTGTTGTTGAAGCGGTCCCCCTAGAACACTTCGAAAATTGATCCTCCCTTATTCTTGAAGACGCCTCACTACGAAGCTAAATGGGCCGAGCGTTAGCCTTTTAAGCTAAAGAATGGTGGCCCCCAACCACCCCTAGTGACATGCCCCAGCTCAACCCCTCGCCCTGGTTTATAATCCTCGTATTCTCATGAATAGTATTCTTAACCGTCTTGCCACCTAAAATTGTGGCACACACATTTCCCAACGACCCAGCCACACAAAGCACAGAAACAACAAAAACAGAATCCTGAAACTGACCATGACTCTAAGCCTATTTGATCAATTTATAAGCCCCACACTTCTAGGAGTACCACTAATTTTAGCCGCCATAGTCTTACCCTGAGCCCTGCTACCAACACCCACTACACGGTGGCTCGGGAACCGAATACTGACCCTACAGGGCTGATTCATTAATCGGTTCACCCAACAACTGCTCCTCCCACTAAACCTGGCGGGGCATAAATGAGCCACAATCCTCACATCCCTAATAATTTTCCTGATCACAATTAACATGTTAGGCCTTCTTCCGTACACCTTTACCCCTACAACACAGCTCTCCCTAAACATGGGCCTGGCCGTACCCATGTGGTTAGCCACAGTGATTATTGGCATGCGTAACCAACCGACCCACTCCCTTGCCCACCTCCTGCCAGAAGGAACCCCTACCCTCCTTATTCCTGTCCTAATTATTATCGAAACAATTAGCCTATTTATTCGACCCCTTGCCCTGGGGGTCCGACTAACAGCCAACCTCACAGCAGGCCACCTTCTCATTCAACTGATTGCAACAGCTGTCTTCGTCCTTCTGCCCCTAATACCAACTATTGCCCTTCTCACCTCCGTGCTACTATTCCTGTTAACACTGCTGGAAGTAGCAGTCGCAATAATCCAAGCATACGTGTTTGTCCTTCTTCTAAGCCTATACCTACAAGAAAACGTCTAATGGCCCACCAAGCTCACGCATTCCACATAGTCGACCCCAGCCCCTGGCCCCTAACCGGGGCAATTGCTGCCCTCCTAATAACATCAGGACTTGCTATCTGATTTCACTTTCACTCATCGACCCTAATAACACTAGGACTAGTTCTACTACTCCTCACAATACTTCAGTGGTGACGAGACATCGTACGAGAAGGAACCTTTCAAGGCCACCACACACCCCCCGTACAAAAGGGGCTCCGGTTTGGGATGGTCTTATTTATTACCTCAGAAGTATTTTTCTTCCTGGGATTCTTCTGAGCATTTTACCACTCAAGCCTCGCCCCCACTCCAGAGCTAGGGGGCTGCTGACCCCCCGCAGGAATCACCCCACTAGACCCCTTTGATGTCCCCCTCCTAAACACAGCAGTACTGCTTGCCTCTGGGGTGACAGTAACCTGGGCCCACCACAGCATCATAGAGGGCGAACGAAAACAAGCAATCCAGTCACTAGCACTAACCATCCTACTAGGCTTTTACTTTACGCTCCTCCAAGCCCTAGAGTACTATGAAGCCCCCTTCACAATTGCTGATGGAGTGTACGGCTCCACATTTTTTGTTGCAACAGGGTTCCACGGGCTTCATGTAATTATTGGGTCTACATTCTTGGCCGTCTGCCTCCTACGACAAATTAAATACCACTTTACATCTGAACACCACTTTGGGTTTGAAGCAGCTGCCTGATACTGACACTTCGTAGATGTCGTATGATTATTCCTATACATCTCTATTTACTGATGAGGATCCTAATCTTTCTAGTACTAATACAGTATGAGTGGCTTCCAACCATTCGGTCTTGGTTAAACCCCAGGGAAGGATAATGAGTTTAGTATTAACAATCGTCACCATTACTGCAGCCCTCTCAGCCCTACTTGCAATCATCTCATTCTGACTACCACTGACTAACCCAGATTACGAAAAACTATCCCCCTACGAGTGCGGGTTCGACCCCCTCGGATCAGCCCGACTGCCCTTCTCCCTCCGCTTCTTCCTAGTGGCTATCCTATTTCTCTTGTTTGACCTAGAAATCGCCCTGCTACTCCCCCTGCCCTGAGCAGACCAACTAGTCTCACCCATTAATACATTTGCCTGAGCAACCCTTGTACTGCTACTCCTCACCCTTGGGTTGGTGTATGAATGAACCCAAGGGGGCCTTGAATGGGCCGAATAGGTAATTAGTCTAACACAAAACATTTGATTTCGGCTCAAAAATTTATGGTTCAAACCCATAATTACCCAATGACCCCCACCCACTTTACCTTCTCATCGGCCTTCTTGTTAGGACTGATAGGCCTGGCATTTCACCGCACACACCTATTGTCCGCCCTACTTTGCCTAGAAGGCATAATGCTGTCCCTGTTCCTTGCCCTATCCCTGTGGGCCCTTCAACTAGATGCCACTGGATACACATCAACCCCCCTCCTCCTGCTGGCCTTTTCTGCATGTGAGGCCAGCGCAGGGCTAGCCCTCCTAGTAGCAACAGCTCGAACACACGGAACCGACCACCTACAAAGCCTAAGCCTTCTTCAATGCTAATAGTCCTAGTACCAACCTTGATGCTATTCCCAACAGCCCTGCTATCCTCACACAAACTGCTGTGGCCAACAGCCCTAGGGCACAGCCTAGTCATCGCCCTTCTAAGCCTCCTCTGACTCAAAAGTGCCCCCGGGGCAGGCTGAGCCGCCCTAAGCCCCCTAATAGCAACAGATCCCCTATCAACCCCCCTGCTTGTCCTCTCCTGCTGGCTGCTACCCCTTATGATCCTTGCAAGCCAAAAACACATGGCCCTAGAACCCCCTGCCCGCCAACGAACCTACATCCTGCTCCTTACCTCCCTTCAGCTTTTTCTTATCCTGGCCTTTGGGGCCACCGAAATCCTTATGTTTTACGTTATGTTTGAAGCAACACTTATTCCCACCTTAATTATTATCACCCGCTGAGGTAACCAAACCGAACGCCTTAATGCCGGAACCTACTTCCTTTTTTATACGCTTGCAGGGTCATTACCCCTGCTAGTCGCCCTCCTGCTCCTACAAAACAACACGGGGACCCTCTCAATACTAACCCTGCAATACACAACCCCCCTACAGCTTGAAACCTTCGGAGACAAGATGTGGTGGGCCGGGTGCCTCCTTGCCTTTTTAGTTAAAATACCCCTTTACGGCGTCCACCTCTGACTCCCAAAAGCACATGTCGAGGCCCCAGTTGCAGGCTCAATGGTACTAGCAGCCGTTCTACTTAAACTTGGAGGGTACGGCATAATACGAATAATAACCATGCTTGAGCCACTATCAAAAGAAATAGTGTACCCATTCATTGCTCTTGCTCTCTGAGGGGTCATTATGACTGGCTCTATCTGTCTTCGACAGACAGACCTAAAGTCCCTAATTGCCTACTCCTCTGTAAGCCACATAGGCCTGGTAGCAGGAGGAATCCTAATTCAAACCCCCTGAGGATTTACAGGGGCCCTAACACTGATGATTGCACACGGACTAGCATCCTCAGCCCTTTTCTGCCTAGCAAACACCAGCTATGAACGAACCCACAGCCGAACAATAATACTCGCCCGAGGCCTACAAATACTACTTCCCTTAGCAGCAACTTGATGGTTTATCGCAAGCTTGGCCAACCTGGCTCTCCCTCCTCTACCAAACCTAATGGGCGAAATCATAATCATTACCTCCCTGTTTAACTGATCCCCTTGAACCCTCCTCTGCACTGGGCTTGGCATATTAATTACAGCCGGATACTCCCTGTACATGTTTTTAATGACGCAACGAGGTCCCCTCCCACCTCATATCATCTGCCTGCCCCCCTCGCACACCCGAGAGCACATTCTGATTGCCCTCCACCTAGCACCCCTCCTGCTTTTGATCCTAAAACCAGAACTTGTTTGAGGATGATGCGCCTGTAGACATAGTATAACCAAAACATTAGATTGTGATTCTAAAAACAGGGGTTAGACTCCCCTTGTCCACCGAGAGAGGCCCGACGGCATCAGAGGCTGCTAACCTTTGCCCCCATGGTTAAACCCCAAGGCTCACTCGAGCTACTAAAGGATAATAGCACATCCACTGGTCTTAGGAACCAAAAACTCTTGGTGCAACTCCAAGTAGTAGCTATGCACCCAACTACCCTTTTTATCACCTCTGGTCTACTAACCACACTCGCCCTACTTCTGTACCCCCTACTAACCACCCTGCGCCCCCAGCCGCCGGAAAACATCTGAGCAACCTCCCACGTAAAAACAGCTGTAAAAACAGCATTCATTGTTAGCCTGGCCCCACTATGCCTGTTCCTGAATGACGGACTAGAAGCAGCCGTCACCAGCTGCTCCTGAATAAACACCAACACCTTTGACATCAACCTAAGCTTTAAGTTTGACAGCTATACACTTATCTTCATCCCCATCGCCCTTTACGTAACATGATCCATCCTAGAATTCGCCAGCTGATACATACACGCAGACCCCAACATAGGCCGATTCTTCAAGTACCTCTTAATCTTCCTAGTAGCCATGCTAGTCCTAGTCTCCGCCAACAACATGTTTCAACTGTTTATCGGCTGAGAGGGGGTGGGAATCATGTCCTTCCTGCTAATTGGGTGGTGACATGGGCGAGCAGATGCCAACACAGCAGCCCTACAGGCTGTCTTATACAACCGCATCGGCGACATCGGACTAATCTTAGGTATGGCCTGACTGGCCACTAACGTCAACTCCTGAGAAATTCAACAAATATTCCTTGTCTCCAAGGAGTTCAACATAACTCTCCCTCTCCTAGGACTAGTCCTTGCAGCAACAGGCAAATCAGCACAATTTGGGCTCCACCCCTGACTGCCTGCTGCAATGGAAGGCCCTACGCCGGTATCTGCCCTACTGCATTCAAGCACAATGGTTGTGGCGGGGATCTTCCTGTTAATCCGTCTCAGCCCCCTAATAGAGGGGAACCAAACAGTACTAACTTCTTGCCTATGCCTGGGGGCCCTTACAACCCTCTTTACTGCCACCTGCGCCCTTACACAAAACGACATCAAAAAAATCGTAGCATTTTCAACCTCCAGCCAACTGGGCCTAATAATAGTGACCATCGGACTCGGACACCCTGAACTAGCATTTTTACATATTTGCACCCACGCATTCTTTAAAGCAATACTCTTCCTGTGCTCCGGCACCATTATCCACAGCTTAAGCGATGAACAAGACATCCGTAAGATGGGAGGAATACACCACCTAGCCCCCTTTACCTCCACCTGCATAACTGTGGGCAGTCTTGCCCTTACGGGCACCCCCTTCCTTGCAGGCTTCTTCTCTAAGGATGCAATCATCGAAGCAATAAACACCTCCTGCATTAACGCCTGAGCCCTGGCCCTAACTCTCTTAGCCACCTCCTTCACAGCCGTCTACAGCCTACAAATAATTTTCTTCGTATCAATGGGCCACCCCCGATTTGCTACCCTATCCCCCATTAATGAAAACAACCCAGCAGTAATCAAGCCCCTCAAACGACTTGCCTGAGGAAGCATCCTCGCAGGACTCCTTATCACATCTAACCTGGTTCCAATCAAAACCCCTATCATAACAATGCCCACCTCCCTAAAAATCGCCGCACTTGTTGTTACCGCCCTGGGGGCCCTAGCAGCACTTGAACTTGCAACAATAACAAAAAAGCAGTTTAAACCCTCACCAGCCCGAACCCCCCACCACTTCTCAAACATGCTCGGATTCTTCCCAGCTATCACCCACCGATTCGCCCCTAAAGCCTCCCTGGCAATAGGACAAATAATGGCCACTCAGATAGTAGACCAAACATGACTAGAGAAGTCAGGACCAAAAATAATCGCCTCCAGCCAAACCCTCTTAGCACAAAACACCAGCAGCCTGCAACAAGGCCTAATCAAGACGTACTTAACACTATTTTTTCTGACCCTAGTACTAGTAATCTTCATCACCACCTCCTAACAGCACGAAGTGTGCCCCGACTCAACCCCCGCGTCAACTCTAAAACAACAAATAAAGTAATCAACAACACCCAAGCACTTACCAAAAGCATTCCGCCCCCGAAAGAATACATCAATGCTGCCCCAGAAGCATCTCCTATAAAAACAACGAACTCTTTCAACTCATTAACCGAGAACCAGGAACTCTCATATCAGCTCCCACAAAAACTAAAGAACAAAGCACCCACCAGCAAAAAATAGCCTAAAACAGACCCAAAAACAGAACTATCCCCCCAAGACACCGGGAAAGGCTCAGCCGCCAACGCGGCTGAGTAGGCAAAAACAACAAGCATGCCTCCAAGATAAATAAAGAAGAAAACTAAACAAAGAAAAGATGCTCCATATCCCGACATCACCCCACACCCCAACACAGCAACTGCCACAAGCCCCAAAGCAGCATAATACGGAGAAGGGTTAGATGCTACTGCAACCAGCCCTAACACAACCCCAACCAATAACAAAGAAACAAAGTAAGACATAATTCTTACCCGGACTCTAACCAGGTCTGGTGACTCGAAAAACCACCGTTGTAAATCAACTACAAGAACCCCAATGACCAGCCTACGAAAGTCCCACCCACTCTTAAAAATTGCAAATGACGCCCTAGTCGATCTCCCTGCCCCCTCAAATATCTCGGTCTGATGAAACTTCGGCTCCCTACTAGGACTATGCCTAGCCACCCAAATCCTCACCGGACTATTCCTAGCCATGCACTACACCTCAGATATCGCAACAGCTTTTTCCTCAGTAATACACATCTGCCGAGATGTAAACTATGGCTGACTAATCCGAAACATACATGCAAACGGTGCCTCCTTCTTCTTCATCTGCATCTACCTCCACATCGGGCGGGGCCTTTACTACGGATCCTACCTCTATAAAGAAACCTGAAACGTGGGAGTAGTCCTATTTCTGCTGACAATAATAACAGCTTTCGTAGGCTACGTACTCCCTTGAGGACAAATATCATTTTGAGGCGCCACAGTCATCACAAACCTGATATCAGCCGTACCGTACATTGGCAACGACCTTGTACAATGAATTTGAGGCGGCTTCTCAGTAGATAACGCCACCCTTACCCGCTTCTTTGCCTTTCACTTCCTATTCCCCTTTGTCATCGCAGCATTCACAATCGTCCACCTACTTTTTCTCCACGAGACAGGGTCAAACAACCCCGCCGGCCTAAACTCAGACGCTGACAAAGTTGCCTTTCACCCATACTTCTCCTACAAAGACCTCCTCGGGTTCGCAACTTTACTAATCGCCCTCACATCCCTAGCCCTTTTCTCCCCAAACCTGCTGGGCGACCCAGACAACTTCACACCAGCCAACCCCCTAGTGACTCCCCCGCACATTAAACCTGAGTGATACTTTCTATTTGCATACGCAATCCTTCGATCAATCCCCAACAAATTGGGAGGCGTTCTAGCACTGCTATTCTCAATCCTCGTCCTTATAGTTGTCCCCATTCTACACACCTCAAAACAGCGCGGCTCCGTATTTCGCCCCATCACACAGCTTTTGTTTTGAACCTTGGTAGCAACAGTATTAATCCTGACCTGAATTGGAGGCATGCCAGTAGAACACCCTTTCGTAATTATCGGACAAGTCGCATCTTTCCTGTACTTCACACTATTCCTCGCACTCATCCCTATCGCGGGGTTAGCAGAGAACAAAGCCCTTGAATGAAACTGCCCTAGTAGCTCAGCACCAAGAGCGCCGGCCTTGTAAGCCGGACGCCGGAGGTTAAACTCCTCCCTAGCGCTCAAGAAAGGGGGAGTCTAACCCCCGCCCCTGGCTCCCAAAGCCAGAGCTCTAAATTAAACTATTTCTTGCGGGCTCCACTAGAATATGTACAGATTTTTTTTTTTTACAAGGCATAACTCTGTCTCCAACCAGTAATATGTGCTTATATTGCTATGTATATAGCGCATAAAAATGGTTTTAACCCCTCAGATATCAACAAATCACGAAGATAGGCATTTGACGTTCATTTAGGGTAAGCCCTCTTTCCACATGGCCCAGTACAATTCCAGTTAAATCAACAAATAAAGAACTACCCACATTCATATTAATATTCACCAACGAACCATTAGACATTCTTAATGTAGTAAGAGACCAGCAACAGTGATTTCTAAATGCTAACGGTTCTTGATGAATCAGGGACAGAAACAGTGGGGGTCGCACTTAGTGAACTATTCCTTGCATTTGGTTCCTAAGTCAGGGCCATCAATAGACTGTCCCCCAATCAGTGAATTATGCCTGGCATAAGTTAATGGTGGAGGGCTAATTACCAATAACCCCCCATGCCGGGCGTTAAGCCAACGGGCTAGGGTTCTTTTTTTCTTTTCCTTTCCCCTTGCATTTCAGAGTGCACACGGGAATAACAGACAAGGTTGAACATTTACTTTGCGCGCGGTCTCTATAAGTTATTGTTAGAGCCCATATAATTGGATTTTACATATTAGGATATCAAGTACATAATGGAATACTAATCTTCTTTATTACTCCTATCATCCTTATAGATGCCCCCTTTTTTCGCGCGTTTCAAACCCCCTACCCCCTTAGACCTCGAGAGACCCTTATCACTCCTGCAAACCCCCCGGAAACAGGAAAGTCTCTAGATCTAAGTTTTTTTTTACCCCCTAAATTATGTTTTTACATTTACATTATTAAATTGTTTTTTAAATTTTATGTTTACATCATCTCATAACTCATGCCTCCTGTCCTGGGCTGCACGTTTCGCACACCCCCAACCACTAGCCCTAGACAAGCCCACGTCTTTCAAACATGAACACACCCGCGCACTTCCTCCCCTGCCTTAGCTTTCCCCCCCCCCCCACATCACAGCAGAACCAAGACTGGCGAACATTTTAACTCGCCAGCGTAGCTTAATCAAAGCATAACACTGAAGATGTTAAGATGAGCCCTAAAAAGCTCCGAGGGCACAAAGGCTTGGTCCTGACTTTACTATCAGCTTTAGCCAAACTCATACATGCAAGTATCCGCGCCCCAGTGAGAATGCCCTCAGCTTCCTGCCCGGAAGCAAGGAGCTGGTATCAGGCACAATTAATGCAGCCCAAGACGCCTTGCTCAGCCACACCCCCAAGGGAGTTCAGCAGTAGTAGACATTAAGCCATAAGTGTAAACTTGACTTAGTTAAGGCTAACAGGGCCGGTAAAACTCGTGCCAGCCACCGCGGTTATACGAGAGGCTCAAGTTGATTCTACCCGGCGTAAAAGGTGGCTAGGGTAATTTTATATAGGGCCGAACCCCCTCTAGGCTGTTATACGCATCCGAAGGAATGAAGCACCAACACGAAAGTAGCCCTACCTCCCCCGAACCCACGAAAGCCATAAAACAAACTGGGATTAGATACCCCACTATGTCTGGCCCTAAACTTCGATAGAATATCACACCCCCTATCCGCCAGGGAACTACAAGCACCAGCTTTAAACCCAAAGGACTTGGCGGTGCTTTAGACCCCCCTAGAGGAGCCTGTTCTAAAACCGATAATCCCCGTTGAACCTCACCACCTTTTGTTAACTCCGCCTATATACCGCCGCCGTCAGCTTACCCTGTGAAGGCCTCATAGTAAGCAAAATTGGCAAACCCCAAAACGTCAGGTCGAGGTGTAGCGTATGAGGTGGGAAGAAATGGGCTACATTCTTTCAAACCAGAGAATACGAATAATGGACTGAAATCGCCCATTTAAAGGAGGATTTAGCAGTAAGTAAAAACAGAGTGTTTTACTGAAACTGGCCCTAAAGCGCGCACACACCGCCCGTCACTCTCCCCAAGCACGAAATAAAAGTAAATAAGCACAAAACTGGCCCAAGGGGAGGCAAGTCGTAACATGGTAAGCGTACCGGAAGGTGCGCTTGGATAAACCAAACTATAGCTAAATAGTATAGCATCTCCCTTACACCGAGAAGTTGTCCGTGCAAATCAGACCTGTTTGAGCCTAAAAACTAGCCCGCCCGCCACAAACAATAAAACTTTATTAAACCATCCCCCACAGGAATTAAAAGCAATAAACAAATCATTTATCCGCCCCAGTATGGGAGACAGAAAAGGAGTAAGGAGCAATAGACAAAGTACCGCAAGGGAAAGCTGAAAGAGAAATGAAAAAACTCATTTAAGCCAATGAAAGCAGAGACTAAAACTCGTACCTTTTGCATCATGATTTAGCCAGAAGCCCCCAAGCAAAGTGACCTGTAGTTTGGACCCCCGAAACTGAAGCGAGCTACTCCAAGATAGCCTGTAATTTAGGGCAAACCCGTCTCTGTGGCAAAAGAGTGGAAAAATCTTCAAGTAGAGGTGACAAACCTACCGAGCTCAGTTATAGCTGGTTGCCTGGGAAATGAATATAAGTTCAGCCCCTCGTCCCCCCGCCCCAAGCCGCATAGAGCGCCGCTAGGCTCCGGAGGAGCCGACGGAGTTAGTCAAAAGAGGTACAGCTCTTTTGAAAAAGACACAACTTAATCAGGAGGCCAAAGATCATATTTAACAAGGAAAATTACCCCAGTGGGCTTGAAAGCAGCCACCTAAGCAGAAAGCGTTAAAGCTCAATTAATGCTCCAACCAGTCATACTGATAAAAAATCTTTCTCCCCTACAACTACCGGGCCGTCCCACGCACCCGTGGGAAAGACTATGCTAAAATGAGTAATAAGAGGGCAGGTCCCTCTCCCAGCACCCGTGTAAGTCGGAACGGACCCACCGCCGACCATTAACCGCCCTCAAACAAAGAGAGCCGTGCACAAAACATAAAATACAAGAAAAACGTACACCCCAAAAGCGTTAACCCCACACAGGCGTGCAACAAATGGAAAGACTAAAAGAAAAAGAAGGAACTCGGCAAACACAAGCCTCGCCTGTTTACCAAAAACATCGCCTCTTGTATAACCAAGATAAGAGGTCCCGCCTGCCCTGTGACAAATGTTTAACGGCCGCGGTATTTTGACCGTGCGAAGGTAGCGCAATCACTTGTCTCTTAAATGGAGACCTGTATGAATGGCATCACGAGGGCTTAGCTGTCTCCTTTTTCCAGTCAATGAAATTGATCTCCCCGTGCAGAAGCGGGGATAAACACATAAGACGAGAAGACCCTATGGAGCTTAAGACCAACCTCGGCCCATGTGGAGCACTCAACAAAGGCAGAACTAAGTGGACCCGAGGAAGTGTCTTTGGTTGGGGCGACCGCGGGGGATCAACAAGCCCCCATGTGGAATAGAGAAACATCTCTAGAACCTAGAGCTACTGCTCCAAGTAACAGAACATCTGACCTACACGATCCGGCAAAGCCGATCAACGAACCGAGTTACCCTAGGGATAACAGCGCAATCCTCTCCCAGAGCCCATATCGACGAGGGGGTTTACGACCTCGATGTTGGATCAGGACATCCTAATGGTGCAGCCGCTATTAAGGGTTCGTTTGTTCAACGATTAAAGTCCTACGCGATCTGAGTTCAGACCGGAGCAATCCAGGTCAGTTTCTATCTATGAAATGTTCTCTTCCAGTACGAAAGGACCGAAGAGGAGAGGCCCATGCCGAGAGCACGCCTCCCCCTTACCCAGTGAAATCAACTAAAATGGACAAAAGGGCATGCCCAATTTGGGCCAAAGATAATGGCAAGTTGGAGTGGCAGAGCCCGGAAACTGCAAAAGACCTAAGCCCTTTGAACAGAGGTTCAAATCCTCTCCCCAGCTATAATGACAACACTTATATCCCACCTAATTAACCCCCTAACCTACATTATCCCCGTGCTCCTAGCTGTTGCCTTCTTAACCCTTCTCGAGCGGAAAGTGCTAGGCTACATACAACTCCGAAAGGGCCCAAACATTGTCGGGCCCTACGGACTCCTGCAGCCCATCGCAGACGGAGTAAAACTTTTTATTAAAGAACCGATTCGACCCTCAACATCCTCCCCCGTCCTATTTTTAGCCGCCCCTGTCCTAGCCCTAACACTAGCACTAACTTTATGGGCCCCCCTACCTATACCTCACCCCACCCTTGACCTCAACCTAGGCGTCCTGTTCATGCTAGCCCTATCAAGCCTAGCAGTATACTCCATTCTTGGGTCAGGCTGAGCCTCGAACTCAAAATACGCCCTTATTGGGGCCCTACGGGCCGTGGCACAAACCATCTCTTATGAAGTAAGCCTCGGCCTCATCCTCCTGTGTGTCATCGTCCTATCCGGGGGGTTTACTTTACAAACTTTTAACACCACCCAAGAAGCCACCTGGCTTCTTCTGCCAGCATGACCCCTGGCTGCTATGTGGTTTATCTCAACACTGGCAGAAACAAACCGGGCCCCATTCGACCTAACAGAGGGGGAATCTGAGCTTGTATCTGGCTTTAACGTAGAATATGCAGGGGGCCCCTTCGCCCTCTTCTTCCTTGCAGAGTACTCAAACATCCTGCTCATAAATGCACTAACAGCAGTACTGTTCTTGGGAGCCGCACACACACCCACACTCCCCGAGCTCGCAACAACAAGTCTCATAACCAAAGCCGCCCTGCTAGCAACAGCATTTTTATGAGTGCGGGCCTCCTACCCTCGCTTTCGATATGACCAACTAATGCACCTGATCTGAAAGAACTTTTTGCCGGTGACACTTGCCCTGGTAGTCTGACACCTGGCGCTCCCCACCGCCCTAGCAGGACTCCCCCCACACCTGTAACCAAGGACTTGTGCCTGAATTAAAGGGCCACTTTGATAGAGTGTATTATGGGGGTTAAACTCCCCCCAACTCCTTAGAAAAAGGGGGCTCGAACCCATCCTCAAGAGATCAAAACTCTTAGTGCTTCCACTACACCACTTTCTAGTAAAGTCAGCTAAAAAAGCTTTTGGGCCCATACCCCAAAAATGTTGGTTAGAACCCTTCCTATACTAATGAACCCCTATATCACCGCCGCCCTAATTTTTACCCTGGGCCTAGGTACCACAATCACTTTTGCAAGCTCTCACTGGCTCTTAGCCTGAATAGGACTAGAAATTAACACCCTGGCAATCATCCCACTAATGTCCCAACACCACCACCCCCGGGCCACAGAGGCAACAACCAAGTACTTTCTAACCCAGGCCACTGCTGCAGCAATAATCCTGTTCGCTAGCGCAACAAACGCCTGACTCACAGGAGAATGAGAAATTCAACAAATAACACACCCCCTCCCAGCCACAGCCACAACAATAGCCTTGGCACTTAAAATTGGGCTCGCCCCAATACACTTTTGACTGCCA